>DWPA01003710.1:0-13731 GCA_018251375.1 Calpodes ethlius | reverse complement strand
CTTACATGCATTATTCTTTAATAAATTCAAATTAAAAAATATATATATATATTTCACGTCATTTTTTTAATTAAAGTGTGTTTTTAGTATTTTTAAGATTTATTTATTTTTTATTCAGATTTTATAGATATTATTTTTAAGGTTTTTTTCAAACTATGCATTGTAATCGGTTCATGATAAATATGCAAAAATTCAGAGTCCTCCCGATGTTTTATAATTAGTCAAAATTGCGTTCAAGCCAACCGTTTCAGATGACAACATTAAATACCAAGTTTATTCTGAGCTAAGCTTTGGCCTAACGAACGGACATAATAAAACTATAAGCGATTTCATTACGAAACCCAAAAATACTTGAAATAAAATTGCTTTTCATTTCATACAACAGCGTTATATGAGAACATTTATTTATTTCAGCTCACAATACCTTTTATATTTTCCTATATCTTTGTTAATTGACAATTGGCTGATAGTGGAACCTTTTTACTATTTTTGGCATTAAATATATTCTTTAGATCAATAATATCTTAATACTTGGATAAGAAAAAGATCGGATATCATTATACGTAGGTAGAACTATAGCAACCGGCAAGGATTCTTTTGTCTGATTTGTTTCAGATGTTTTCTCTTGGCGAACAAAACGTTCAACAAGAACAATGAACTAAGAATTTACGCGAGGTGATCAAATTGAGCTGTTTAGCACGATGATTTCCGTTTGCTGTAGTACCTACATAAAATATCCGACATGGACAAAATAGCCCCATCTCGCCCCGGCGTCCTCTTCCTAAATCTCAATTGCTGTAAAGACACCGGACTCTTATTCACCCAATACAGAACGCACAAATAAAGTTCTTGCTCCATTAATTCTGACGGAAAGTTGCCGCTGCTGATGTCTCACCGTGAACGGGTAAACTGTGGCGATGAAGGTTTCTCGCTGTGGTATCTAATTACTACATACTACAATAGGAATACGATTTTCATCTAGAAATAAATGTTTAATTAAGAAATCGATTGAAGAATCTAATTTTAAGGTAAAATATTTTTTAAATTTAGTTAATTTGATGAATTTGCGTACGTCTTCATTAATATTGTTTTTGTTTATATTGTCTACGCACACTTCGCCTGCATCGAGAGGATAATATGTGGACATACCAAAGTAGGCTCAATAAAATATGCAGACTATAATTTATATTTGGCATATTTTTTATGACTTACTAGTATAGTTAAAAAAAGTGAAAAAAGAAAGAAAAGAAGTGTAAGTCGCCCCGCAACCAGATGGACTAGCGACCTGAAGAAGACAGCAGATATTCGCTGGATTCAGAAAACTCAGGCCCGGTCTGATTGGCACAAATTAGGGGAGGCCTACATCCAGCAGTGGGCCTTCAAAGGCTGATAAATAGAAAGACTAGTTTAAAAATGAAATAATAGATCATTTCAGCGATTATCATGTGAATAATTGTTATTTACTGTTCTTTTCGAATAGATAATTGCTGACAGCACTTGCGGGCGCTATAGCTGCATCTCACGTATTGTGTGGCGATCAATAGAGTCGTTACAATAGTCTTTGTGGTACTATAATTTCCTCGATCTATGAGATACAGTTCCCAAGAGTTCTCCATTATGTTCTTTCGGTGAAGGAAAATATCATGAGGTAACCTTCACACCCGATAGTTCTCCATAATGTTTCCGAAGGTGTCTGAAGTTTGCCAATCCACACTTGGCCAGCGTGGTGGCCTATGGCCGTACCACTCACATTGTGTATTTAACCTCACAATGTGTGAGGAGACCCGAGCTCAGCAGTGAGACAGTTATGGGTTGTGAGGGGATATAGTTTGTAACGGTTTGTACGAGTTTGTAAGTCCCGTAAATAAACCCTGTTAGTATTAGGTGTATAAGAACATCAGTCTGACTTAATTTGTTTATAAGAGGACTGTGGATATTGGGATTACTGGTGTATATTATTCCTTATTAATAAGTATCACAATCGGCTAGTTAGTGATAGTCTTTATCTCATTCGAAGTAGGTCACAGATGCGCTACCATCCCCGAGAACAAATGGTATACATGTATTTATCAAAACAGTATTTATATTTGTCATAATTCTTAATATATACTGAAAATGACTTACATTTCCATCGAGGGTTAATGTCGCGTATTGGTATTGAAAACTAACTGAATATTATACACTTAAAAATAACGTTTAACGCCCAACCCGCCTGCGCCTGAAACCAAATTGTTCTTTTATACTTGTTTTGACACTCTAATAGTCGCAAAAAACTCACTGTTTGACAAACAATATGTCGTATTCAGCTTGTTCGTAAATACACTTTTCTGTTACTTTATCTTCTTACTACTAGCAATAAGTAAAATAAAGGTCATCTGAAGGTGAAAGCTTCTACCTATCCGTCTTAGACTATCTCCAGCGTAACATACAGAACATAGTCGAGGTAACGGTGGTGAAGCTTTCGTGTTTGGGTTGCAGTTCCCCTCGTCGCAGATTGTAATCCCGTGACACGTTCATGATGCCGTGTTTTACGAATGTCAAGATGAAAATTTACCATCATCTGACTCCACGGTTTGCTCCTACACAAGCGGTATGAAAGTTGGTTGGTATGGCTACCTTTCGCCGTGAATGCAACAGCCACCTTACAAAGGAAACCATCTCTTACGCACTGCTCTGTCTGCCGTCGAAAATACTCGGAAACGACGAAAGTGGGTCTCATGTAAAACTCAACGAAGGCGTTTCGGCAGTTACTTACAATTTCCTCTCCCTCTTGCGTTATTTATGTCTCTGCACAAAATAAATTTACTATAAGTGGTATTTGTGTGAAAGGACATACTTCTCGAGAACGAAGTTTTATGAACGATTAGATATATGTAACGTGGGGGATGAGTTTTTTGTGCCATAAACCGATAAGGGGAAACGTCCTAGCGATCCGTATTTTATGGCGCCGCCGACGTAAATAACCATTTGGTTAAGGGCGCTTTGATTAAACACATCATTTTGTACGTAGTGAACGTTAGACCGCGTCAACAGTCTTGACTGTGACCGCACACATCACACTTATACTACATCAAACGTGAGCTATTCTATAACCACGCAAAAGATCGCTAACGATCATAGTGCTCTTTACTCGTTCATTCTTCAGCACAACATTTAGACTCTCATCCAATTTTGCTGAATGTCTGCTAGTGAAAAAGGTCTAAAGCTATGCAAAAAATAAAATAAACGAGTTCAAATTACTTAGCCAGTCAAAAGGTTACGTTGTGCAAGTAGTAGTTAGCTTGGAGATAAAATTTAAATAGTAAGTATGAACAGTAATTGTATGTTTTCTTTGAGATTTTTCTTGCTGTATGATTTTTTTTAGTAAATGTAAAAAAATAAAAATTTTGTAAAAATTATGATTTGTCTCTAGTATTTTTTCTATATTAATAATCGAATTACCAATAAAGATTGGTCAAAATGTTAAATTACAATATATTTTTATCGCAATAATCCCAGCATTATATAATAGCAATTCTTTTCAGCAATTCTCATTTTCTTCAACAACGTTAAGTGGAAATGGGATCTGGCAGCTTCAATTTCAAATCACAGGCAGGGCTCGCAGTGGGTGGCTCAAACCTCCGTCTGAGTACTTTTAAACTAACAATAATATTAGATATTACTCTATTTATTTTATAATTTTATTCTTTTACCTTTAAGTTTTGTTCAACGTTCAGTAAAAATAATTGAACCTGTAGTCAACTTCAAAAGCTGGCGTGATGTAACCGGTGGCAGGTTTACTTTTAACGAGAAATGTATTTACATAACTACATTAATAATATATGATTATTAAATAACATAAATATTCCTTAAAGTATTATCTAGTGGCTTATCAAGACTGAATTATCGACAGTAATAATAAAATGGGTAAACGCTTACAAACTTTAGCCCCCGCATTAGGATTCTTTGTGTCGCCGATGGAAATAGCAGAACCAACAATAAAAATAAGACATCACTAACTCATCGGCTAAAGATATTAGGTATACTAAGACTATACATTTGATGTACAATTGTTCAACAAGTCGCTTCTATTTTTTTGATGGCGATATTTAATGAAAAATTTAGTCTACTTAATAATCGCGCAACTTTAATTTCTATTTACAACGAGGAATCATTTAGAATGCTGTTTAAATTATACCAAAGTCTCGTGTATGACTAATTAAAAAAGACAAATAAATTGGATGCCTCATACGTTACATAAATACCGCTGATAAAGAATACTTTCAATTTAATTTTTTTCGTGAAAACTTTCATGAATAATAAATGAATACTGGCTTCATTTCGCCGTCATAAAGTCACGTGATTTAATTAAAGTACATTGCCTCCGCTCATTGAATTCAGATGTACGGTACATGTGATCTCATATATCTTATTAAGCTTTAACACGATTTACTACTGCCGATGATTCCAGCGAAATTAAATGACGACTAACAAAAAGCTTTCAGAAGTTCCGACGCGCTGTTTTAAGTGAAGCGGACGAAATGTATTGCCAGGTCGTAAGTTGCGCAATTACTCGATTAATTGTATTGTATAGCACGACCATTATAATTATGTAAATGGTCGGAGTCCCTCACTCCTTCGTCGCTCTGTCATTAACCATTTGCTGACGACGCTAATGCTGATTGCAACGCTGTAATATAGTTATCACCCGTTTTGTTTGGCCATTTGTAATTACAAGCCCTTTTCTTTAATTATAATATAATTTACATTCTTCTTCGAAGCAATTGTGACTTTAGCGAAGAAGTTTAGAGAATGTTCTCCGGTAACTCTTGTGCGCTGGTTCCTGATGTTTTCTTTTACTGAGTTAGTTTTTTTTTGTTTATAGGTAAGATTAAAAATGATGGTAATAAATATTATTCAAATTCATGACAATAGAGAAAAGGTTGGAATGTCTCTTAGGTTACCTACTTACATAAATATTAATCGTACTAATTATTTTTTTATGATCAGACTCAATATTTCACCGTGCTGCCTGGGCTCAGTAACCTAATGTTCCTATAGGTATATTGTTAACATTGGACCTTTTACCATTAAGATATTCATCGGTGTCTCCACGTAGGGTCGTTTGAAGAATTCTCCTCGCGGAGGTTAAGAAAAATGTGTTTCAATTCCATTACATCGGGTCCTTTACGCAGAAGTAATATCAGCTGCCGTGATATACTCAGAGGATGGTATAATTTACCGCAGTGTCCGAGCATCCTTCATAAATATGTAATAGCCAAACATAACTTGGGTTGGACAGCTGAATATTACGTAACGTAAAGTTGTGAGTTGAAAACGGAGAACTTGTCGAGGACGAATTGTAACCAACCGAAATGTTGGGCTTGGACCCTTTAATCTTTAAATTCGTGGACCAAATTCTTAGGGACTGTGGGGATGCCTAGATAGGCGCCTGAGACTATAGCTGAAACACTTAAACATATACGTATAATTCTAGAACGAGGATGGTAAGCTTAGCCCTTCCACTATCTCTGAGTACCACTGAGAATACATTTTGTGATGGATGAATGGACAAATAGCCAAAAATGTACTCTTTATTGCAGAATTTAGAAAACTCTATATGGGTCTCATTAAACGTGTGAAGACTGTGAATGTTTTGTTTAAAAAACAATTGATAATGAATTTCTAAAATGTTTTCTAAATAAAATTTGTAAGATTCTCAGTTAGTTCCCTCTGTGTGCGAAATCCGACGTTCAAAACACTATGCTGTGACTACTCGGACCCCTATGCTACACAAGTTCCATCCGAGCTCGATCGGCATTGTTTATTTAGTCACATGTACTCGATCTTCTATTTGGCAGGAACATTCCCTGGATAGAAAATAAGCTGCGGTTTGGATTTCTACATCATTAACATTTATTACTCCCAGTTTCAATCTTGAGTCTTTAGACGCGGCCCCTACGGTTTCGTAATAAGATATGATCTCCCAAATGAATTGTACTTGTATAAGTAAAATGATATTCTGTTTCCGTTTAACATACTCCCCTAACCGTAATTGAGTCCCTCATCAAACGCACATTAACATTGGATGTTGAAACTAATATGTTACGTGAGTGTAAGATACGCTGGTGTTTGTTGCCAGTTCCTATATTGTTTGGCAGGTCCTGATCGTTCACACACGGACCCGTACGCAATATTTGATATTTCAGCAGCGTCTGACCTTCTACATGTATAACGGGCTCATGAATATATTGCCTCTATAACACAACTTCAATAAAGTCAGACTTAACTTATCATATCTCCAGTTGTTACGCGATAAGCGATGTTCTATCTTAGTTCTTTGTAATCGATGTTTAGATAATGAATCTGAGATTTGAAGTAATGAAATTGCAAATAAGATGGCCTAGTTTGTTGTTTTTATTTTCAATATTTTTTGTTTTATTCGTGAATACCCTCACTATATTAAGCTTGTATTGACGTTTACAAGTCAATGGTATCAACGATCAATCTTTCTATTTGATTTAGTTCTTGACAGCTGAGTTCAATCACAGAAATTAACTAAAATTGCCAAGATTACGCTATGGCCTCACAATTTTTAAAAGCTTGATGCGTATGGTCTTTATTATTTTGCCATAATATGCTAGCTGCTATTTCTACAAGTTTAACGACGCCTGTTATGAAACGGTTTATTCTTGAAACATTGGCAAGCGCACACATATAGGATATTTATGCGAGGAGCAAATTCATCGCTAGTCGCTGCCCTTCTGCAGTGAAAGAGTTACATTAACTGCTGAAACTCGGCAGTAATACTGGCTGGAAGCCCGCTAAGTACGGTCATATTTGTTAACCGTGCTCCGATTGGATATTAGGTTCAATAGTTGATATAGGATTTCACATGAACTTTGCTCAATTACTATAACGAGTGTGCGTCCGATTTTCCAAATTTTATGATAACCATTATTGAAAATTTGGTAAAAACACATGAATTTCATGATTTCAGCACTTTTTCTACTCTAAAATGTTCGTTAATTATACATTGGATAGTATACATTTTGTAAATTTTCATAAAATGCCTCTTTCTCCTTTCTTTATAGTGGCCAGCAACGTATCAATGATACGTTTGAAGCTTCTGATGCCAATGGGCAGTGGAGACCATTGTCGTCAGGTGTTTTCTCATTTGTCGAATTATCACATAGAACATCAATCAAAATCTTTTATCGAATTATTTAAAACATGACACAAACAAACAAAAACCATCGTAGCACGGTAAAAAGATATTGCCAGTATCTACGTTAGGGGAAATCGATGGCGGAACCTTTCGCTTGACAAGCTCATCACGTTAACAGAACATTGGCCAGTAAAACATCTCGAAGATAATTCAGGTGACGTAAAAGGAATAAATTCTACCAAAGTATTCGCCCTTTGTCACGCGAACGTCGAGGAAAAGCTTCGTATTATTATTAATGTTAGTTACTTTAACAGTTCTGGAGTTGACCCTCGCTGTGAGGCATATTTTTAAATATATTTCGCTTTGTGCCGGTTGTGTCTTTGAGATTGAATTAAGAGTCTTTGGGTTGATTTTAATATCTGACTGTCTCTATCTTTGATTTTTGATTGCAGAACTGCTGTCAGCCTCGCATGCCCTCTGATAAATAATCAATTATTGGTGAACGTATCGTATTATAATTCTAAGAACTACGACAACTATTTGAAAGATTGTTTTGTCGTTAAAGGGGTACATAATACCGGATTTTTAGTTGAAACCACAATGACATTCGTTAACTCGTTATTCTTATAAAAATAGTAGCTTAAGTATATTATACTTTATTATTTAGTATTATTATAGTAATGCCGTATTATTGTCCGTTCTGTATATCCATAACGACTAAGTTGGCTGCTTCTCGAAGGTGTTGTTAGTAAAAGTACAAGGACTGTAGGATTTTCTCCGAAATGAAGTAAGTAAATGTCGGTTAAAGCCTACAGTAATACAACAAAGAGGTAATGTTTGTGGGTTTGAATGTAAGGATTGTAAAAATTGTTTCCCCAGTAAAATTATATATTATCATTGATTTTCTATATTTTTATCTTAATTGCAACGATACTAAACCAAAGCCCTTGTAAATTAATAAATAAACTCCATAATACGAAAAAAAACATAATTAAAAAGAGAATATCAAAATTAATTCACAGTAACTGTATTTAATTCAATATTCTTGTCTATGTATAAGGAGAGGCCAAGTTTAATGAGAATCGTACACGAGAGACTGAAATATAACGAATATGTGCGAGCATGTACTTTTTCGCAGAAAATAAGGGCGTCGACCTCTTGCTGCTACATTCAACCCATTAGCAACTCATTGTACCGTGTGAGCCTTATTATTTTAGACGCCTACGTCGTTGTGTACTTTTAACCCGGAGTGCTTTATTCAGTGAATTGATAGTCATCCAAATTATCAGAAGTTTTTATTGGTTGACTTTCACAGCGTGTAGTCCAGTTGATGTCTTGCCTACTAAGCGACAGATCCCTGTCGTTTCTGGTTCGAATCCCGACCAGGTTAGACATTAAAGTTAGGACACACTCATAAACTTGTAATTTTGGTCAACCCTCCAAATGCTGACCTCACTGAAATTAACTATACTACAATTACTCAATATTGGTCAGTACAGTTTGATCATAAAAAGCTACGAACATTATTTATTCAGAACCACTAATTATGTTGTTACATTCTTGGTCTATCGTGGATAAGACTCATTATATTCTGATTCGTTTAGTATCCGGAAGACGAATTTGTGTTCGTAAAGAAAAACATATTTTCTTTACAATGCTTCCTCATTTGTAAAGACAGTATATTTTATGTTTAATAGAACTTGATGCCTTAATGTAAAGACACAGTAATAATTAACAGAACCGAAGACACGTACTGCACGGCGCAGTACACTCGACGGTGGAATAATATAATTTCGTTAGCTCTTGACTTGCAATGTACTCGCACCTGTGTATACTTTTTGTACAGAGAATCCGGCTTTGAGTTTCCTACTTGTTTCCGTCTGTAGCGCACTAAGAAGATTTCCTCGGCGCAAATTGTATAGATATCACATGACTTGGTTTTCTTGCACCTGCTCATATTTAAGTCATGACTTCCAAAGCTTCCTTCCCGTTTAGAGCTGCGTTTGCTTTTACGTGTTCTTAGCTTGAAAATACACAGCACAAAGTGGCTGGTATGAAATTTTCGGAGCTTATAGCTTTCATCAATTCTGTTCCGCGGCTTCTTCTGTGGTGGCTGGTAACTGAACGTTGCTATCACTTAAAGAATATCAGTTGCAACACCGCATTGGAGGTCTTTAGTAATTCGTGTATCCCCTCCACCAAGCAGCATTAAATAACGCAGTAAGATATGAGTAAGGTCTGACAAAATATCGGAGATATTCCTAACATGGAACCCTACACCCACTTATGGGGTGCTGGCTTGATACGTACTTGGCCGATTCTTTATATACTGAACTGTCAGATGCTAAGTTACCTGTTAAGTTGATAACACCTATGGATAATAGGAACAATTAGCAACAGCAAAGGCATTCACGAAGTGTTGGCGGTTCAAAAAGGATCAAATAGCTAATATTAGGAATAAACCGGGTCACACAGAGTCCAACGTCCTCCAACTGAAAGGATCTGACGGCAATTCAAGGCCGTTGCTTAACAGCTTTGATAGCCAGGAGTGAAGCTTGTCTAGTCTTAGAATAAAAGGCAGCCTTACAATACAACCGACACATAAACAGGCAAATTCCTATAAAATTTAGAGCGTTCATTTAGTTGTTATATACTTAGAGCTATAACTTAACCAGGAACCTTGTCTCGCTGCGGGACACATAACGTTAAATTTTATAGGAGGTTCCTGTGCATCATTAGGAAAGGTCGTATAGATCGCAATATAATGAAGCATTAGCGTGAATGTTATTCATAATGAGGTTCCTCCAGCCATTTTTGGCCGGTAACGAGTGTTACTTATGTCCTATTTAGGTGGAAAAGATAGGATGCTCAGTTACAAATCTATTTACTCGAACATATTTTTTCTTCAACTACCCAAAGCAATTACAAGTCTACATTAGAATAATTTTGTGTACAATTTTTTATCAAAGCTCGCCAAACCTCCGATATGCATTATATTTCAACTTACTCCTTTGAGTAAATACCAAAATACTGCGTGGGACGTGTGATGTGGACATACGAGTGGTTCTATATGAATTCTGTTGTTTGATGAGATGCACAGCCCTAAAAAAATATAAAACACTCAGCAAAGGCTAGTCCATAATGACCTCGGTTTTACATTCATTTGCACTACACCATTGTGGTGAGTGCTTCCGGGGTTGCGAACTGAATGTAAACCCTACGCACATTAAAATAGAGCCGACATCGCTAAACACGTGTACGTGATCTGATCGACCGTGCGATGTATTCGGAAAGTCGAAATTTGGTTCACATACAATTTGAATAGGCAGTTATAGAGACGAAATAATTAGCCGGTTCGTTAAGGCTATCTGTTTGAACATCGCCTCGCTCGGTGAACTAGGTTAATTGCTTAACAATGACTGTACGGCTCGGATCAACCATGAAAATATTCTCTTATTATTTTTAACGAAGAAAATTAAATATGTGCGGCCGGAATATTGACCCCAGTCACAAGCAAGCATATCAAGTTATGCTAGGAGGCCAGCCCGTCACGTGAGGATTGTATCATCAATATTAACGTTAAGTTGTCTTTATTGTTGTCGACACTTCTACCACCCTTTTGCTTGAGGCAGCTTTCAAATAATTCCTCGTATTCCTGCTGGGGACTGAAGCCAGACCTTTCTGTGTTGTCTCTTGTTTTAAAATCGGCGTCAGTAATGTTGTTGGTGACCACGTACCATAAGGTATCCCTTCTGCTCTTTTCTCGGCTATTTGCATGAAAAAGTGGATATTATAATGACAGATAATTAAAAATGATTACAACCGACCCATATTACTCAATTTAGACTGACAGTAATATTATATATCACAGTAATGACTTAAAACTATAAGGCGTTTAGGATTGTTTCAAAATATGTCACTAGATTTCACAGTATATGAATGTCTGCAAATTACCGTTTTATTGTATTTGAAGAAATATTTATCATTTCCTCTTTTCATAAACAAGGTTAACATTTTTTGCTCTATTTAATAAAATCCATATTTTTTATGCTATCAGGCATTTCACTATGTTTTTTTCTGAAAAGTCTATAACTACATAATTATTCTAAAACCACCTGCGCTCTATTTGAAATTTAGAATATTAGACTTCGATGTCGATGGTCAGTGTTTTCGTCAGCGATTTTTGTCTCGTGCCCTAGAACTGAATTATACGATGGCTTTTACTGTTATAGAAATGATAATCACTTGATAGTTTAGACATAGAAAATCTTGATCCATTGTTAGAGTATTAATAAAAGATCCAACATCTAATTGATACAATTTCCTAGATTCTGTTTTATCACATTTATTAAAATTAAATTTTACACTTCGTTGGTTTTGAACGTTGTCCTGGGACCACTCATGGTAGGGGTTTTTGAAGCCATAGTTTTGAAAATCTGCATAGTATTTGTAAATAAAAATTCGATAAAAATTCAATTCATTTAATTATAGGTATTACATATGAAGGTCTCATTGTTTCTAAATCGACCAGGTGTATTTTAAAACTTAGATGTTATTTCAGATTTGTGTTTGCGAGTGACATTGTAATTTCTGTTTCTTCACTGACAGGAGCAATGAACGTCTGATCCATCAAATAAAATCAACATATAAAGTAAATGCAACGCCGTTTTAACCAATAAAGGCATTATTGTCAGGCGCTCGGGGCGACTTTTGGAAAATTACCTCTTTTGGACCAATTTAAATTTTACTACTAAAATTAAACGAAAATATTTGGTGGAGAGCTGTTAACTGTTGAGCGTTACGGCCGGCGGCCATTCGGTCATTATTGCATATTATAAGCGCGATACAACCAGCAATTATACCGGAAATAAATTCATATTTACCGCCTACATTATTATGTAAAGTTATCGTAATACATGCTGATATAATGCAGCCCAATAACGAACTTATTCGCAACGCCGGAGCGTCAAAAATTGCACGCGCTTTTACAAAACAGAAGCGTTATCTTGTCGCTCGGTGTAACGAATGACGGTGGAAAAGCAGCGAAATTGATTCGACTGAATGTTTTAATGTCCCAATTAATGGATAAGATCGTTAATATTAATTCGTTTGATGCAATCCACCCCGTAGCCTCTGTAATTCCAGTCATAAATTACTGGGAATTACCTGACACCCACGATAATTAATTACTTCAAAATGAAAAAAGTTTCATTTAGGTAGGTCAAAGTTTAATCGAAATGAAGGTTTTCGAATGAACTTCGTTAATACGGATTCATTTTATTAAACTACTGGATTAAGTATAATTTTCATTTGAAATTATATTATTAAATGCACTTTGAGTACACTTCGCATGAGGTCTCTGCTGGTTTAACATGAAATCGTTTTCATAGATCGGTAATATTATGCATTGATACAGATGAGGACCGAGATCGGAACCACGGAACACATGTCTGTGTTCAAAAACCTTCAGATTAAAATATAAGATGGCTCGAAAAGCTCATTCACTGTAAAAGCTATTCACAGAAAACTTCTTATTATTATGCACACCATTAAAACGTCTGCCGCGTTTAGTAATTTTTGTTCAGTGAAGAAGAATTAAATGGCCTCGCAGCACTTAGACCCGCTCGCAAGATTTCTTAAGTATTCATTTTCACTTTGATTCATCTATCTTAAAGACTGCTACTTCAATGGCGCGTTAGTTCTGTGAAGGAGATGGGAAAGTCAAAAGCAACGTGCGCAATCAAGTTTTAATGTGCCCGTTACAAATCTATTTGTAATTCTTAAATGGGAAGACTCGAGCCGCCTGTCCTTCGTCGTTTTCTGCGCGAGGAATCCCTGTTGTTAATTGTGTAATAATGATTGTCCTTTATTACGACAGTTGTGTGAAAGTGCAATCGTTTGGCGAGCCACCAGCTCCTTAAAACCGGATCTTTTAATAGCGTGAAAGTATGCCAAATTTAATTAAACTCGTAACTGTTTGTAATTAATTTTTTGATTACAGGTTTGTGTTTCATCACCGATGAGACTGATCAAATATTGGAATATTTAATTCGTATTCACTTTCTACACCAGCACAGGTTTCAGCAAAGTTGTGTTTCATAGAATAGTGGTTATATCATTTGTTACAATCGTGTACTGATTTCATCATAATTTTGAGTATACTATTTAATTACAGACCATTATTCTTTCAATGTCACCACACTCCGCATTCAAACTATTCAACAGCAGCGAGATCGGTGATAATAAATTACAAATTATTATTACGTCCGATAAATTTCGTTTGTTGTGTGTCAAATGATTTCACGTCAAATTAATTCGCTTTGTGTAAAATACAGTACAAATACATTCAAAAAGTGTTTTAAAATTTAAATTTACAAGAACAAAATAAAAAATGTTGATTTAATCCGCTGTCCCAAATAAGTGATATGACAGAAACATAAATATTGCAACTATTGCAGTAAGTATGTTCAGAAATTGCTCAACCTAATTCTTGATCAGTGCCTAAAGGTGTCAATGATCAATCAGTATTGAACGCTTGTGGCCCGCTCAACCTGGGCATCAAAGTATAATAAATATTACAAAAT
>DWPA01003709.1:0-13733 GCA_018251375.1 Calpodes ethlius | reverse complement strand
TAGACATTACAATCCGACTTATATAGGAATTACCCCCACTTTTCCTACTACTACCCCTTAAGATTGCTAACAATATAATATCAAATAACTTACCTTGAAGTATGAAAACGAATTCCACCCTAACACGACAGTAAAGTTATACCTATTTCGGACTACCTCCAACTAAAATGTAAAACTATTTAATAATGGTAATTATAGATGTAAGGATACAAAAGCGCTTCTTCATCAGAAACTGGTGTCACCTCATCAGAGACGGTTAATCAATTATAACAAATAACTTTATGTCAAGATTTGTACGCCATAAGATTGCTATTCCATTAACTGTTCGATGTATTCGTCAGCCTTAATTATCATTTCCTTAAAACAATTTAATTTAACAAATTTGTTTGTGCGGACCCCGTTTCAAACGGCTAGCTACCTTCCATGTAATTTGGCCGAAATTTACATGTGTCGACTTAACTCGCCCTCCGCAGTGATTGATGGCGCATCGGGAAATTATATTAACGGACCCCGGGGAAAAGGGAATTTTTCAAACGGATACATGTATGTACAGCTTTATATATAGATACTACGTGACGAGACTAGAATAGACAGGTCTGACGGTATTACAATTATATAGATAAGTAATGAATACGGCCGTAAGAGAACAGAGATAACCTCCTTTATCTATTTAGTTTTCAATCGATTTTATTATTTATCTACTGACAAGCTGGATTATTTCTAATCTACACTAAAGTTCCTGATATCCACAGTCCGCTTACTGAGAAATAACAACATAATATAATGTCTTATTAACTTGTATAAAATGACGTCTTATTGACAACTATCCTATCCGAGTCCTATTCGTCACTTAGTACAAATGTCCATGTGGACAACTAGAAGCCATTTGCTAAATTTATCGGATAATAAAAAAATGTTTTAGTGTTTTCAAAAAAAGAACATTTATTTTTTATTGTATTGGTATTTGATGTATACAGGTAATTTTCAGTTTTACAGCTAACGAATATAACATTGAAATTCATTGTTTTCGTTCATTTTTCAATAACTATTATGTTCGAATATAATCACAAATCGAACACTAGTATAATATATAGAATTGTATTAATACTCTTGAATTGAAGTATCCATATTATTTACAATATCAATTTCCTGGGTATCAGGTTGATAATAGTATGTAAGCAGAATAACATAACCCGATACATTCAGTTCAAGCTTCTCAGTAAACAATATCAATAGCTTTGTTCTGCCACTATAATTATAGCTAATTTATAAACAAATAAGTCGGGTCTTAATTAAGGGACATAATACAAGTAAAAATGCCATAGCAGTGCATTTTTTTAAACAAATAAATAACTGCATTCGAAGAGAAAAAAGAAAAATTTTATATTGTAAGTGTATAAACAAAATGAAAAAAATACTACATAGATCGACTATCCGGACTTTAGTTATACGGATTCGCGATTATCCGGATCGCCTCAATTGTTATTTTTTTATATTTGTATAGATATTTACCTTAAAATAACGAATTTATAAATTGATGAATTAATAAGATGAAAGTTTAAGTAATAACTTATATTACATTTATTTAATAGCTATGGATTTGCATGAACTTACGGAACGATTTTTAGAAGAATTTAAACGAAATAAAGACTCAAATTTTGAAATACTGTGCTTAAGGAACTATTTTATTTCAGATGAAGAATTTAAACGAAATAAGAACTTTTGGAATATTCTGCAATTTAGTTGTTTAAGTTACTACTTAAACTCAAGTAATTACTTTAACTTAACTATAGATACAAGCATGCGAATTGACATCTGTAGTATCTCTAAATAGTTAATAGTTTTTAGTCATTTTATATAGATAAGAATACAATTTAATGTCTTTACATGAAAATCTACGTGTAAAAACTCCAAAAATCAAAATAAACAACGCCCGCTATCTATATATTGTTTAGTAATTCTGTATAAATTATGTAAATATACTTTTTTGGATTTTCTGTACATAGTTAGAATAACATTGGTCCCGATTTTAAATGGAAACTAAACAAGTTATTTCATTCACTATACGGATATTTATTTTCATATAATTCTTTCAATATATTTTTACTGAAATAGTCCCATGACTATTTTATTTATGTAGTTACATAATTAAACTCATTGGACATCTTTATAATCACAAATTCAAAATAAAAAGGTTACTTGAAACATTAGCTAATGATTACCAATATGTTACTCTTAAAGGCACGATACGTATAAAAATCGATTTTCTTTCCAGATATCCGGATACGTATAAAAACCAATTTTCTTATCCGGATACGTATAAAAAACGATTTTCTTATCCGGATATCCGGATACGTATAAAGATCGACTTTCTTATCCGTATATCCGGACTATATCGTTATCCGGATTTTTTATTTGGTTAACGTTGAAAAACAATTAGTCACGTTACTCTACAAAACTTTTATTGTAAGTATATCTATATACAAAAATAATAATCTATCAAAAGTGACTTGTTATAAATGACGTCACTGTTTAGTTCAAAGTTTGTAACACTTTCTATTATATAGCGGTAATTAATAACATGAAGCTCCTGTAATATTACCGCAATTAGTTAATCATGTTATTGCTCAATGAAGCTTAGAATTTCACTATCTAACTTTCCATCCGTTCAGCAAAATTACCATTTCCAAATGTTCGTTATACAACGCTACTTTAGCTGCACCCTAGTTTACCTACTTGCTAAGTAAACATGCAGTGGATTTAAACTTCCATCAAATGGACAGGAATTTTGTCAGGAATGCGAGCAATATAATTAGTGTAGGGTTAGGCGATTATCAATACGTATTGGTTTGGCCTAGGACACTAGAATAGGTAGGGTCAGCAAAGTCATTCTAAATACATAGCTTTATAACATCGGTAACGATTATTTTATTTATTTAATAGTGAAATAGGTATCTATTATACTTACTTTACTCTTAGATAATAAAGAGATGTAAAGTAAAACTTTTTGAACTTTAATGAAAATTAGAGAAGTTACATTAAAATGATATTTAAAAAGACAAAATTTCTAAACATAAAAAAAAAAAATTAAAGAATTTTAATAATGACGTAAGTTGAAGGTAGCTTGGCCCTTAGCCTTAGCTAGCCATCTTTTATGTATACTTGTTCAGCATGTAACACATTTTTTTTAGGTATTTATTTGTCGTATGTATAAAAAGAGTTAATATATTATTTTATCTAAACATGACTTCAGTGAAGTGGTTAACGGATACTTAATAAACAAAAATCTATCAGATTAAAAAAAAACGCAGTGTGTAAAATATTTTTTGAATAATTAATTTGTGCAATCGGGTTTGGAGACGATGCCGAAAATGTATTCAGTATCACAAAATTCTTATTTATTTTTACTAAAACAGTAACTGTACAGCAAGCATCTACCAACGTCTTTTGATTGGAAAACTTTTGGACCGCTTTTTTAAATATTAAAACTAGCATATTATAGAATCACAATTTCTTTTAACTGTATACGAATAACTGTAGAATTTAATTGGAGAAGAAAAAGCATATACCTAAATACACATAGCAGTTAACTTTAGATTACATGATGCTAGAAATTACTAATGTCAATGCAAAACAATAATGAGATTCAAACCTTTTCTTCTGACGGTACTCTGCTACATGGTTAATGCCCCATACACAGCGCTCAGTGACTTCACTTTCACCGCAACAGGCAACAGGCCTAAATACCGATGACCGAAGTCAGACTTGGAAATCTATAGGCCAACCGCTTAGACCCTGACTATTTTATTATAACCTCGACAATCCTGTGGCCTAGTCGACAGTGGGCTTCCTGGTACGATTCCTCAAAAAACTTTTTGACTATTGTCAAAAAAATACGACTTTGAATCGTTAAAAAAAATACAGGACAGATTAAAATAGATGAAAAATATGGAGTGCTGGAAAAACAGTATGTGAATTTACTAATGTCTAATATATTTGACATTGCGATCGTTGGTTTTAAAATATGGCGTTAAGTATTTCGCGCCATTATTGAGACTTTTTTTATTAACCTTGCAGGTTATTTGTAAACATAAACGTGAAATTTATTACATAAACTATAAAAGTTTTATTACATGATCACATAAACCATGACCTAACCTAACAATATGAACCAATTTTAACTTCTAATGTTTTTCAAAAGGTTTTTTATTATTCTTTTATGTAAATTGATGACAAATGCGCAGACGATACACCTGTTGGTAAGTATATATCGTTGCTGGCCCAGAAAAAGAAAGAAGAAAGAATAAAACTGCACATTGTCATTAAAATCGACTTATAGTACCTAAATAATCTATAAATTATTAGTTTAACATCCAAAGACAAATACGACAACGAAAAAATATCCAAAACTTTGCGCAATTTCTTTTCTCACGTTGCAAAATTTTTAACTAAAATTATTACGAGTAAATATTTTACGTTTATTGACACGTACAGATAATAAATAACAATAATAAATCTGTATATTGTATCCTGAAATTAAATCAAACATCATGAAGACGGTAACCTACAGAGCTATTAGCAAGCCCAATAGAACTAACTACCCCCAATAATTCTTAGGCGGACACCTGTTGCGTTGTTGTTCATGCAGAGGTGAATACTGATCGCATTTAGCTATACCGCTAGGTGAATGGTTAAGTAACGCAGTGTTAGAATATCAGCTCTATAGAAACAATGTTCATGTATCGAGTGGTCGGAGTTCGACGATATTTTTGATGGATAAGGATAGCAAATGAGCCACCCATGGATATCGATGACAAACTTCGAATAGAGTAGGAAGCACTATAGTCAGTTAGTAAGTCCTGTTAGTATTGGTTGTTAATAAGAATTTTAGTTTGTTATTATTAGAAAGTAAGAAGACTGTGAAAGTTAGGGTAGGTTAGGGCTGATAATAAAGATTACTTCTGTTAGTATATTAGATATCCTCCAATTAGTGCTCGTGGGTTTGTTGTTGACAAAGAGCATTACTGAAAACTTAAAATAGATTCTCAAGAAGCAATCCAGCCAACTTTTTTATTTTTTTATTTATATAGGTAAAAATTTCAAACACAAATACATAATGAAATTAAATAAGCTATATATATAAATTAGATAAATAGTTAACCTAGTGTGAACCTTATCGTATTTATTTAATTATTTAGATTTCGAACCATACAAATGTATTAGAACAAAAGGCGTACTTAGAGCTAAAAGCTTTATCTGCCGAACAACTTAGATAGTTTATTATTTAAACTTTACATCCGTATATTTAATTAAAAAGAAAAACACAATAATTTTACGTCTCAAAAACAGTCATAGGCATTATCCATTTTAAAAAACGGAAGATATTCGTAAATCAAAACGTATAATCTTTTTAAATATTTAAATTAAGAACAAACTTATCAGCCAGACAGTATTGTATCGAGTTACTGTCCGAGTATATTGATAGCAAGCACAAAATTGATTACCCAATCTCGTCAGGCATAACTGAACCTATATAATACAGCATAGTGGCTCTAATACGATGTACGAAGCTCACTCTCGCTATCACCAATGGCATCTACGTTACACAGTACGTAGAATACGTTGCTTGTCCTATATTAGATGCATTGAGGTCACTGCCCTTTCATTCACACAAACATGGCTACATCGAACGCTTAAAGATAACCTTTCGATTAAGGAATCTCCAGTTTATCTACAAACTTTTGACAGTAAGTTTGTACAAGTTTTTACAAATCTTTGTAAGAATGATCAAAGACTCAAAATTGATTTCTTATATAATAAGCTATGTAAAACATATTGCATTTTGTACTAAGTACTTATACATATACAATTTCATATTTCACCTTGTACTTTTCACTTACTCACAGTTTCAAAGATTTATTCGTTTAAAGGATAACGTGGTTATCTCAATGCTCGTGTTGGTACAACTTACATAAAACTTGTATAATTATTCAGTCCGTCGGTCTAAATGTAGGTTAGAAATTACTTCATGACATTTAAAGCGGATTTATAAAGATAGGGGGGAAGGAAAGAAAGAAAAAAATATAAAAAAATATGTGTATTAAAGTTATACTATATCCCTTTTTATGCTCTAGGCACGTTACATGTTACTGTACTTACGGCCAAAAAGTGTGACAGTCACACATAGAGTTACGATGTTTCCTAGTACGTCCCTACCATTGTCTATAAATGTTGTAATTTGCAAAACGTATGCCTCCCCCGGGCGAAAAAACAATCGTTCCCTCCAACTTCTCCCCTGGAATAGAAGCTGAATAACCCGTGCAGAGGGAGTAAAAATCAATAAGTAACCATTTTATTTTGGGTATGGTTACTATCAAACTATCGTCACGAGAGCGCCATGAGAAAATCATTAAAGCAATGAGGTCACTAGCACTATTATAACTACACATAAGCTAGTACTAAACCCAATCTAGTACATATATATTTCGTCATATGCATTCACTTTCTCTCTCACCTGTCTTCCGTAGATAGTATACGCTCTATTTGTCGCCTGTAAACGACCTGTCGTACAGAAATTCGTAAGCTAAGATAATATCGCTAATGAAACTAAATAATACAGATATTATTGTTTCATTCGTCTTAATATTTCTAGATAAATTAATCTGGTCTAACTAATGTTTATGAACAAAGTTGTAATTATTATTTTAAATCGCTAAGTGGTCAATTTTGATAAATGCTGATTCACCTTTTTCTTGTTTTCTTTTTAAATATGATTCTAAGGACACAAGTACAACTTCAGTTTTTTCAATTGATAAAATTTTCATTCTTATGTTCATGATCTTAGATGTTGAAATTCCTTTCCTACCAAATATTTCACGTTAAAGCAAAGCTTGTACAAAACAGCTTGCAGTTCATGCTATCCAGACTATCCTTACGTACAGATGAGTAAGTATAATAAATATTAAATATCGGATAAATAAAAAGTAGTTGTTACTGACTATTTTGCTTGCGCCTTGCTCATCAATCGTATTTACCTAAGCAATTATCGCTATTCGTTTAAAGCTAAATATCAGACACAGAGCAAGTCACTTTCACTGTCTTTGATTAGTTGAGGTGTGGACAAGCGGTGTGTAAACCACATGAACACCTATGTTAGGATACATAGAGCTAAGCGCCCTTGTACCTAGAAGACTGCTGAATTGTGTTAGACTCATGGATTGTCCAGAAACGTTATTGGTTTAAATTCAACAAACAAAAATGTTTGACAGTTAGCAGTTAGTCAGTTTTTTCTAAAACGCGTGTATATTTATTTTTTATTTTATGAAAAATTTGGTCTGTTACATTTTTTGGTACTATGTTATATGTTACAGTAAAACTTATTGCAAACTATTAAAACGTGATCTGGATTAAAGATATTTAATAAGTTATAGATAAAAAAACAGGCAGGTAATAATTGTTAAAAAAAATACCATTAAAGCTCGCCCGAACTAACAAAAAAAACTATGTAAGTACTGAAAAAAAATCTGTCGAATTATATTACTGTAAGATGATTATTGTATTAATAAAAAAAAAAGATAAATGCACAAGGCACATCCCTATTATACGTGGATCACAAGGGCGAGTCATAAGTACTGAGTGACAATATTTTCTCGTTACTGCACACATATATATAGGTACTAGACTTTAATACATTAATTTGTATTAAGGTGTGTATCCAGTCTGAGATGACTGTTAGACCACCCCTGTGGAAGCGATGATGTTGATGCTCATAGAGAGAAAATTTTCAATCACACATTATGTAATGGATTGATTCAGTAAAGTTTATTACAAGCTTGCATGTAACTTGTAATTTTTGTGCAGGTCAAATTTCGCAAGCTGATTATGAACATCTTCTTAACCCAAAGAGTTGAATTTTTGTATACTGCTTTAATCCAGTGGTAACGCATTTCTATGATAAGCATGACCATCAAGTCGGAGGTCTGCTCAAAGGTGAGGTCTGAGTATCAACTTAGACTTGGTTCCACACAAGGGAATTTCTTAAAGGTTAATAATAACACTGACATTAAATTTAACATACAGATTCTATTTCAGTAACTGGTTCTAAATTACTGATTGATTTCATACAGAGAAACTGGTCAACAACGTAGTTCGTTTTAAACATATCAAACAAACATTGAATGTTAAATGCTAGTTGTATTAAAATCTCATGATGTCAAGGCCTAAAGGAATCCATTTATAAAACTAATAATCTTAAAACCATTAAAACCAAAGAGATTCGAAGAATAATCTTCACGAAGTCCAATCTTCAAGAAACAAGAAACCGTTGGACCGTTTAACCAAATTAAACCAGTGGATTATTCAAGAAGCGTTAGACTTAAGATTGTCGGGTTAATGGAGTACACACTAAACAATGTTGATTTGCATGAAGCTCCCTGAACCTTGCAAGATGGCTGTATGCAAATATCCAGTTTGTCTTGGGAACGGCACTTTGTAAACCCTTTGTCCTGATTGTTAAAGATCTAACTGGTTTTAACAGTGTTATTTCGGTCTTATATTACTAATACGCTGACTCAATGAGGATTAGTAGTTTTGCAGTAACAGGACTTTAAAATTTTAGGCGATTTTGAAGTAGTATTTTGTTCTTCTGTTCAGTTCTTTTTGTTTTTGTTATTAATCTAATTATTATTCGCTAGTTATATAAACTTCATTAGGTATACCTTCATTTAGGAGTTTAATCTTTTTGAGTGCATGTCAGAAAGTCTATAAACAATATTATTATTGAATTTTATGCGTTTGAGAGCACTATGAATAGTCGAGATCATTTTAAACTACGAAATATTTAATTTTTTAACTTGTTTTCAGTTCATAATTGTCTTTTCAGTTTTGACGCAGACGCGTTTTTTATCGATAACTGTACAAAAGAACTAAATGTTATATGCCTTATGTCTATTTAAACTAAGTTCGTATGACACCGTAGACCGACCCACAGACATTTAAGGGGTTTTTGTTCCCCAACAAGTTTCTATTGATACATATTGGTTTTCCCGTCCCGGATTCGATTTCCGGAAGGGACCGATGTTTGTGCGGCTTACAAATATTTGTTCTTCACGTTGTCCACCTCGTATGCAGTATATTTGTGAATGAGAATTCCGTGTGACCCAATACTAATTTAGTACACTTACGTCTTTATTTTTCTAATGAAGAAAAAAAATAGTTAAATGAATAACAATATATATGTATAATTAATGTTATAAATGAGAAAGTGTGTTTGTTTGTCCTTCTTTAACGACACAACGAAGCGTTCTTATGGTATGATTTTTGTTGTAGTGATAGTTGGGAGGACGAAAAATGCCACTTTTCGGCTATTTTTCAATACGTACCTCATTTTTGTGGGAAGATCCATAACGATGTATATTTCAACTAAATTAAAGAAAGTGCTTAACAACAAAGCGTTGCCTAGCAACCAATGATAGAAAGGATCAACAATATTTTTTATTGTTGTTCTTTATGATTTAACATTAACATTTGGACAAGGCATACGTAATTAAAGGGCTTCATCTATTGAATGATCCTGTCAAATCTCGGATAAGATTAGTTCTCTGATCTCTTTAGGTATTGAAAGTCCTTAGGGACGTATATAACGTGAATAGGACCGTAAATAAGGAACAACATATTTTTTACACATAACGACACGAAAAGCCGTCGACGCCAGTTGTAACTAGCGCTCGAAAGCGCTTGCATTTTTCTATTAGCCCCCACCCGTCTAACACCTATCCGCGCCTGAAATCGCTTAAATCGCTCGAACATGTACGACAGAAAACCCTAGGGCTACAAATGCTGCGTGTAGGAATATTCTAAATAAAATTTTATTATAGGATTCGGTTACATACGCTTTGTGCAGCATATCCAATCAATTTGATAGCGTACGAACCGACACATAACGGTTTATCTCTGACTGACTGCGTAACGAAAGTCACAAAGAGACAGACGGAACAAGCAATTTACTTCGAAACCTGGACCAGAACAGAAGCCAAAAGCACTAAACAACTTTATATCAAACACAGATAATAAATTTATAACTATTGATAACGCGCGAAATTCAACTCTAATTCAGTTGTCTAAGTGTCACATTACATTGTCAAACAATTTTTTTTTCTTTTTTAGATATATTGAAACTTGCAAACATAACTAAGATTTAAGGTTTTTGCTTTGCTTTCATTCTTCTACGTATCACTTTATATTACCAAATTTCAAATATTATACCAAATTTCAGACTCATATACGTGCATGCATTATTGTTGAAGTGAAATAAGTACAACAACGTGATCTCTTTACGCATTTATAAATAAATTATCTCTTAACTAGATAATAAGGTAGATGTCCATAGAAAAGTCGTAGTATCTTTTAGTAGATCCTATTTGACGACCTTCTTCGGTTGAATCTTTCTTCGGGAAGCCCTAGTACCGCCTTCCCCGCTGATACTACCAGGGAGTTTAGCCGAATCGTACCAAATGCTTAGATCGTCTTTAGCGTCAGAATTCACTAATACCAGCTGTATAATTCAAAGAAACGCAGCTGTTTTTTGTTAATCGCTTTTAACGATATTTTAGGAAAAAGTATGCATGCAGGAGTCTTCAAGAGTAGATGATAAACTTTAAATACAGCAGTGTGCTCAACATCTTGGAAATGATAACTACCATTCAGGTGGGATTAGGAGGGGGTGCATCTATATAAATGATCAGAATTCTGGAAACAACTTGTCACCTATTAGATGGTGCCACGGCTTCGCCCACGCGTGAAAAAATAACAGCAATAAAAAGGTTGTCGACTCCTTTCTATCAATAGTTGCTAGGCAACGCTTTGTTGGTAAAGACTTTCTTTAACATAGCTGAAATTATTGTATTGGATCTTCCTACAGAAATGAGATATTTTTCGCGGTAAAAAGTTGCCTATGGTACTCTTTATCCTCCCAACTACCTCCAAAAATCATACAAGACAAACAAACAAACTTACTTTCCCATTTATAAAATTAGTATAGATTCTCATTCCAAAATCTCTTGTTTCTTGTGATATAGTATCTGTTTGATAAGAGAAACAGCGTAAATATGGTCTATGTGAAGTAAAAGCTCGTTTTATAATAGAATATACAAACGAAGCTTGCAAAATGGCGGAGCGGCAGATGCAATAGTGCACGCACTATCATCCGACGCAGCGTCGGCGCTACAAAGGCAATGGCAAATTACTGAGCTACGCCGTTTTTCATTTTTACTTTTTTATGTGGACATTTTTCGTACAAAGACAAGATTTTTTGATACATACAGCATTAGTAAGTATTTGTTCATTTTGATATTTTTTATGTAATACCATCAAATATAAATAGAAATATGTTCTTATTCTCAATAGGATATCCTTGTACGATTTCTTGTGTCACGGATAAAAATGACACACATACACACAAAAAATAGGTCTTTCTTGAGAATACGACAGTTAGACTCTTCATTCTAATGATGTCTTGTGAGTCAACCCTAAAGGAAATCTTGTAATTTTTGTGAGTCAATTACCTACTAAAGTATCATTGCCACCATATCGATTGCCACTTTGTCCCAAATCTACGTGGAGAGTCCGACTTACCTACAAAAAATTAAACCAAACCTCACCTTGGTCCTGTTTGTCTTGCCCTGGTTTTAATAGAGTATTAATCAATTATTGATATTAGCCTGACCCAGAATCTAAATTCATTCGCTATCAAAAAGTACTGACGTTTTCTAATCAACATAAAGCATTTTAACAGCAGATCACGCTGACTCATCTTGCTTTCATATCCACGCGTAATAAAACCGGCTAAGTAATTCCGACTTGTCCTAACAAAGATATTCGGGACGGGGCTGGGGAGTCGGCCATTAGGGCCAACCCCCACATACCCCTACGCCGATTAAAGAAAATTATAACGCTAGGCATTATCGACCGTCCAAATACAAAGTCGCGGTATCCTAGCAACGGGCCCGTCTAACCCTTCAGATGCCGCGAGCCGCTTACTTTGCGGTGAGGGACGCCGCGGGGGACAGGACCCCCGTTTTTCGGCATTGATCCGGACCCCAACGCGCCTGCGTGCTAAACGAAAAACGAACCGACGAAAAGCAAGGTCACGTCACTACAACTTCTTTTTTCGAATTCGAATATTGAATGGAGAATCATAGCGTTCGGAAAGTGTTGCTTGCTTCGCTTTGTGTTGGGTTCAGTGGGACAGTTCGATGCCGTCTTTCGATTGATGCGCACGCTATTTATGCTATTTTTGTTAGGGTACGTACGTATTGTTCGAAAGGGTTGCACTGAAAACGAACGAATACCATTCTTGTTTTTTCTTATTATAATAAATGAAACAATTATTACTTTTGTTGCTGTTGGAGTTATCGCGGAAATAAACTACTATTTAAATTTAAACCCTTCAAATGACTCCACTCAAGGTATTGGACCTAAATGCTTGTAGTAAATGTACATAACGTTAAAATTTCTAATGTTAAGAATAGCAAACCCATTATTATGACCATAGCATTATGAGATAAATGTTTTCTATAACTTGAGATTAAACTTGAAAATTCCTTCGTCATCAGCCTGGGTACTTACTATGTGGATTCCATAATCCTAATAAGAGACCTAAATGATCCCGTGATTATTTATGTAAAGATTTATGAAAAGACACCTTTGCTCTACAGCTAACCATTAAAGGGTTGAAGTTAAAAAAAAGATTAGGTCCAATTTTGTCCCTTCTAGTTTTTACCAACGACTGATTTTTTTTTAAGCTTGACTATTCACTATGTAGATAGTACAATACGTATTGGGTTGTAAAGCGCACGAACTTAGTCAAAGCCTATCCAATCTTCACGTCAACAGTTATTAAATAACTTAACAGAAACGACAAAACAAAATTACCGAACGAAAAATAGTTACATTCATTAATAATAACAGTTTGAGAATGTCTAGCTGCTATTCGTATTCCACGTCGCTATCGAAATTCCATTTGGCTGACTTGTTAGTTGATAATGAGATGTCATTACCGCTCGGCTCAGACTGTCATTCTTGGCGCCGACAGCATTCCGACCGATTTGTTGCCGCATCGAAAAACCGTTTTGGCGACCATTTTGATTTTGAGTTATTGTTCTATTTTCAAATTTATTTAATCGTTCGGTAAAGAGAACTTAGCTGGAACGGAATTGGCATATGTTTCAGACTGAACAGAAAATAATATCAATAACGTACCTATATAATTTTGAAAATAAAAAAACAAACTAGCATCATAGTACATAATTTAAGATTCTGGATAGTGAAAGTTTTATCAACAATATAGTGACATATGACTAATATGAAATCGATGTATTATTATCACAAATAAAATATTGATGTCCAAAAAATAGACATTAACGCTTTTGTATTCGGCAATTAAAAACAAATGACGTGGAAAACGCTAAATCGTTCGGTTCATTGAACACTGCAATGTAATGTTCAAACGAGAATCAAATAAAAGATAACTTTAGTTTTAAACGGACATATAGAATGGATTTGCATAATACGTACCTAATCGTTCTCATGTCCCACAAAAATGGCGTCCCTGCGATTTGGCGGTAAAAATCTGTATCTAATTTCATAATATATTATCGTATCATTTCCATTGCAGCCATAATTACTTTCATAAGTATCAATTACCTAATTTTAGCTACATATTAACTTATAACCCT
>DWPA01003708.1:0-13734 GCA_018251375.1 Calpodes ethlius | reverse complement strand
TACTATGCATATCTAATACAATTAAGTTTTATTTATTTAACCTAATTTATACTTATTTTAATAGGCTCCAAATTCTTATTAAATCAAGCTGACAACGTCAGTTTGAAATACATTTGAATTAAGAAAAAGCAACGTTTTGGGGGTTTTGATATATTACCAAGTTAGGAACTATGACTTTTTCGTTAACACTTTGTGACATTCAGTAAAGTAACACTAGATTATTTTTAAAAATATAGCTATTTCTGCAATCTGTCTAACAATGCTGGCGATTCAGTCTTTCATCCCTGTATTCAAGAACTATACTTACCTCAGTAACGACAACACAATGTAAGGAACGATATTTCCCATTGCGTTCAACATGTCGAGACATCCAATACTATTATTATTATGTTCCAACACTGAAGTATTGCTTAGCTATGAGAACCCATAGAGTCTTTGGAGCCAAGGTCGTTATATTATTGGAATATAAAACTGCTTTATAAAATTAACTTATATTGAGTACTTAACAGATTTAAATGTCACTGTGTCCGGCATAAGCATGCCGAGAAATTACAATAATTTCTCAATCTAATACATAGTTTGTTTATAAACAGTATGATGACGTCATCATCGTGTCAGAAATATGAGCAATATGGTTCCAAGGCCTTTTTAGCATTTTCGTCAAATTACGCAGGAAATTTAAAATATAAATGGAATGAACTTTTATAGCACTTATTGCAGAATTTAAAAAATGTTATTTGTTGATATTTTAAGATCCGATTGGCACTCTTCAAGAAGAGTGTAATGTAGTACCCTATTATTTATCTGTGAGTTAATATAGCTTCTCTTCCCTGTGGTTAAACCATTATTACAATTTTATGACAAGCAGTGCGAGTTATCTGTGGTGTTTGAATTCTTATAGCTTTGATTATTTTCAATACATGATGCACTAATAACAACTAAAACATTTTATTTGGATGATAATACAAATCCCTTTTCATTAGGAGCATAGATATATAATGGAAAGTCGAAATATAACACTAGGGTAGGGCTGATCCCCTTATTTTAATCTGCCGCACTTGGGTAAATTCTAAAATCCCCGCTTGAGTTCCCCTACGCTTGTGAAGTAAGTTCTTCTATCTCGGAGCCTCTCTTTTTATCTTTTACTCTTTCCCTATCCCTTACCCTCTTGCACAATTGCCACGGCCCAGCACACAATACTTTCTGACGCCGCCGTAGACACACGTATATGTCGTTAACAAACTATGATTTTTTGTTAATATTCTAAAAGGATAAAAAATTATAAATATAGGATTTATTACAATAATGGCTGATAGTGATGTAAAGTGTATATTTTGTGGGCAGATTACGTTTGAAAAAACTGTTAAATTGACACCACAAACATTTAAAAAATGCCTCACGGTTTTAAATTATCGTCGTAAAAACCGTTTTAAGGAAATCACGTACAATGTATGATGTTGCACTTTCGGCTGAAAAATCATGTTTTAACGATAACTGAAGCTAGTACATCGCTAGACGAGTAAGTCCTAAATTATAATATACTAGAATTAGATAATACCCGCGGCTTCGCCCGCGTGAGAGAATGAAACGGCGATAAAAGATTATCCATTCTTTTCTATTATTGGTTGACAGTAACGCTTTGTTGTTAAACACTTTCTTTAATTTGGCTGAAATATACGTAATGAATGTTCCCACAGGAATGAAATGGTTTTTCACTCCTTGCTCCTCAGATTTTCAGCCTATGGCATTCTCCATCGTCCCAACTATGTCCACACCAAATTATACTTTAACGACGCTCTATTACACCGTGAAAGTATAAATAAACACACTTTCGTATTTATAATACTACTATAGATTACTATGACATAATATATGTATTCTAATTTAGCGCAATTATTTCAAGATTTTTTCAGGATACAATAACCTCAGTTTTTATCTTTTATTGGGTTTAGAAAAGAACCTCTTCCGCCAGTGTAAATGACAGAGGGGAAAGAGGAGAGTTAGTAGAGGCCTTCTTTATAATTAAAACTTGCAGGAAGCGTTTAGTTTTTTTTATCGAATTTTGAAATCCTAACCTCACTATTACTAAAAAGTTAAAAACATATGTGACAATTGTAACAAAAGGGAATAAAATGCATAAATACAAATAAATGCTGATTACAAAGATACCACTAATAACTCTCAGCGTACACAGTTTTCGAGAAAACCAAAAAAAAACTATAACCAAAGAACTAAAATAAACTAAACGTCAAAACCTTCAAAAATATTAGAATATATAATACGCTGGAATATATTATATTTTGCCCGTTTTCTGCCCTTGGATCTAATTATGTACCCATCATGCTAACCAACAAATTAACATAATTCTAGTACCAAGGAGACGAGGGAATTATACACTTAAAATATCTGATACGCTCGAGTATTTCCATGTAATGATGTTTTACTTTTTTTAAAGCATGTAGACGCTCCAAGTGAAAAGTCGCTACAACTATCACATGACCTTTTTCTTACAATTGAAATAGATTCCCACGATGCTCAATTATATTCTTCCCTACCAAAAGCATCTTTTATTGTCTGTGCACTCGACATGTCAACTGTCAAGCCGTCTATTTCATAAACAATACTCAAGCATTACTTTGCTCCTCTCTTCTTAGTCTGTGCTTTGCTCTGAGGACGCATAGGGTTCATTATAGAAAACAAACATTTAAACAAAATTTAAATCGATGTGGTGATTGTGGTGTTTGAACTTTACTTTTAAGGAATACAATTAATATTTATACACTGCCTACGGATAAAAATGTCTACAGATTCGAATATATGTAGCACAAGTGCAACACCCAAAGGGTAGGTATCTATTGACTTTGTTATTTTACACTTATCTATTAAGTGGCTCGCCCCGGCTTCGCTCGGGTGCAACTGAGATTTAAAAAGATAATCAAGCCTATATGACTCTGTGATAACGCAGTATTCTACTGTTAAAGTGTTTTTTAAATCAGGGATTCAAGATTGCCTCCTTTATAGAAAATTAGAAACTCACGCACATTACCTCTTTATAATATTAGTATAGAAGATTACTTTAGTTATAACAATTATTATTTGACTCAAACATTTTATATATCTTTTCAGTACAAAGAAGATGCCGTTTACGAGTTCCGAAAGGGAACTAATTGTTGCATTAGTTCGTGAACGACCTATCATTGAAGATAAACGAACCAACGCAAAGAATATTGAATTAAAAAAGAAAGCATGGGCCGAATTAACTACAGTGTACAATGCGCAGCCTTACGTATCTCCAAGAAATAATATACAGCTAAAGAGGTGTTGGGAAAATATCAAAACCCTGAGAAAGAAAGAATTGACCCAGGAGCCTATATATGTAACAGCACCAGGGGCCGGCTCACCACAAGGAGGCCACACAGTGCCCACCGACAACATGGTCACATTTGTTAAAATGGAAGTTCCGGATGTTATTGATTCCAACTCTATTGATAGTGCGTAAAAGTTACTGGAATTATATAGTTTTAACTATTATGTATGTGATTTACTGAATGACTATTTGTAATGAACTCAAACTGTGATCGGTTACCAAATAATAGTATTATTCATTATTTCAGTTTTTGACGGTATGAAAGAAGAGAATGTAAACTTAACGGAAACAATGATTGAACAACAACCAGGTAAATATAATTCTTCGTTGACAGGCGGGTAAGAATATAGTAATATTAAATATATTTAATAACTGTTTAGTCCAATTTATTCTGGTTGCTCACTGAACATCACACCCTGTATAAACTTACAAACATTTAAAACAATAAGCTTTAGCAACACTGCCACTCGCAGACTTGGCAATGGGTAAAAGGAAATGCACATTTATATCCTCGGGTCAAAGTAGTCATTTATTGAAGGAAAGGCCAATCCTGTCTGGTGCAGTCAGGAATCTGGAACTCAGAAACATCTTATAGATCATCAAATCAATTACACTTGTATATACATTCAAGTTAAATTAATTACTAAAGTCAAAGTTATTATTTAAGCAACCATTTTTATTCAATAGCCAATAATTTTTTTTTTTAAGAAGTGTGAATAATGAGAATACTCTTGAAAAATCATTGCATAAGTCATTATTTAAACTTAAGTAACTTATTTGACTTGACTGTAAATACAAGTATTAGACTTGGTGGCCAGATATTAACTCTGAATAAATATAGATACAACAGATCAAATTTGGTTACAGTAAACTTAGGACTGTCTTCACTTACCCACCTTACAAAAATAGTAAAACATAATTAATGTCAGCATGTACATGGTATTTATATGTAGTGAATATTGTGGGATGTCTATAGTTTTTTTTTTTACAATTTTCAACAGATTGCTTCCAAGATAACAGTGAAAACTCTGATGAAAATGTACCATCTCAACCAAAAAGGAAATGTTTTAAATCAGATGGACACATTGCATCAGGTAAGTGTTCTTTTGTTATAATTAGTATTTCTATGCCCACATTAGAAATTATTACTGCTATGTGACATATACTTACTTTAATGTTTTAGTGATTGTACAAAAAACTAAAAAACAACCTTGTGTTCAAGTCAATTCCCTACAAATAGACTAGCCACCTGACGCTATGTGGTCCATCCTTAGCCATCAGTAACACCTAAGACACAAATTCCCACAATCCTACAGCCATAACACAATGAGTCTTTTAACAGTATTTTAAATATATTCAGCCCTACTTTTTCATTTATGTCAGTAAAGATTAGTGCCATGATATTTTTTATTATATATTTTTTGCCTTCCAGGAAACAAGCTTTCAAATGAGATAGATGCACGAATAAAGCGATGTACAGTCAACATTCAGCAAGATCAAGTATTACACGAGCTGAGGATAGAGAGAGAAAAAATACTAATTGAACGGGAAAGAAATATAATGAAATTTGAGAAAGAAATGCACGCTCTGCAGCTACAAAAGCTTAGATTAGAAATAGAAATAATGAAGAAAGAGAACTAAAATTTTATTTTTGTATAAATTATTCATTCCTTTATAATAAGTTTAGTAAGTAAGTAAGTTAAGAAATTTGGCAATAAATTTTTGCCAATGTTAAAACATGACTATCAATTCTATTCCTATATAATATAGTAGTGACACTTGTGTCTATAGTCAAGGTATAGACATTACTCAAGTTTAAGTAATGAAATAAGTACGTAATCTGTAGAGAATGTAAATTTTGAGTTTTACATCATTAAATTTCATAGCTATTGAATTAAAATATTTGATTAAGTATACTTAACTTAAGTACATAATTACTTTAACACAATTATAGATACAAGTGTAACACTCTTGATATAAATAAATTTATTAAAAATATTATACTAAGCAGGTATATTCAAACTGAAATGGCGCTTAGCTATTCTGCAATTTGAAATTATATACGAGTTTTTTACATTTACTCACAATTAAGCAAAAATTATACTTTACAAGCATGTACCTGCCATTTTGTATGCTTGGACTTTAAAATTAATTTCAGAGACAAATAAAAAATATGTGATTAATAAAAAATGTAATAACATAAATTACAAAGATCATTATGCTAGATAATGAAAAAATATCCTATAATAATTCTAAACAACAACCTTAGCTACTAGTGTGAACTTTTGTTGTTCTCAGTCTCAATGTTATATATTTTCATCCATTTCTTGAACATTGCCATGAATTCGGCAAATATTATATAGCACTGCAGTTGCCACTATTGTATTACAAGTGGTTGTTAAATTTAATGTCATCTTTTTGGAAAGACAAGGGAACATCTTTTTCCAAGCAACTATGGTTCTTTCTATGGTATTTCTTGTTTTAATATGGGCTTCATTATAGTTTACCTCAGAAATTGACTCTGGTTGAGGTGCTGGTGTTAGTACGTGGCTTTGGCAGCCATACGCAGAATCTCCCAGCAGTATTCCACCTATAATACCCGTTTCCAATTTTCTTTTTAATGAACTTTCTTGATATATGTGGTTGTCATGCACTGAACCTGGTGTGTCAGCTATAATATCATAAATTTGCAAGTCAGGTCCACATACTAACTGTACATTTAATGAATATAAGTTTTCCCTGTTTCGGAACACTTCAGCATAAGCTCCTCCTGGGTTCTGTATCGGAATGTGAATACTGTCAATAACACCCACTACATCAGGAAAATTTGCAATCTTATGAAATTGTTCTTTAACTATATCGAGGTTGCATGGGAACTTGACAAATTCGTGTACTTTTAAGGAAAAGAGTTCAGAAACTCTTTTTACTATCCTGGAGCCTGTTGCTTGACTAATTTGTATGATATCATCCATTACTACCTGTTAACAAAACAGTGAATGTTAAGAAAACTTAAAATCAGGTATCGCGTTAACTAAATGGCCTTTGGCTCTATTAGTTCTAACCTTAAAACTCCCAGAAACATAATATCTTAGGGCCACAAGTAGCTGGTGTACGGGTGGTATCGGAAGCCCTCTTTTGGTTATTTTTGTAAGATCTTCATTAACGAGTGGCAGAATTACGTGTAAAATAATATCTTTTTGGAATCTATATTGCTCTCGAAATTGTTCATCATCATAATATTCGAAAGGATTTTGGACATCACGGATTTTTCTTTTAGCATTTAATAAATGAGGTCTGTTAATTATATCACTAATATAATTATCAAACTCTTCCTCACTGCTATAATCCATTGCATTTGATATTTTTAAAAAAACCTCTTCCTTCTATTTTGACATTTTTGACAGAAGCACAGTGTAGATAGAGATACTAGATAAGACAGAAGTCAACTAAAACCAAATAAACCCTACGCACAGATAGAAGAGATGCTACAGAGAGTTGTATGCTCTTAGCGTTCGATAAATTAATTAGCTAAAATGCCTTAAAACACGAGTTCATTCTGTGGAAAAAAGAATTATCCTAAACCGGAGATATATTAACAGAAGATATTATGTTCACACAATGTATAAAATACTAAAATGCATTACAAACTAACATAACAATTTATGTGATTTTTAAACCCAATTATTAATTAAAAAAAAGAAAAAATAGAATATATGGTGTAGATAGTATTTTTCTCAATAACGGTGATTATAATAAGAAATACACTCCCAAAATAATGCTATTGTACAATGTGCTTCAATTATGAAACTGACTTTCCTTAATAATATCCTCTAAACTAATAAGGGTTTAAAACATAATGGTGAGACGCGAAGGCTTGTAAACCTATGCTGTACAGATACGTATTATACTCGGGTTCACAGTGCTCTTTATTTTAAATAACTAAGTTCTTGATAAAGGGACCGCGAATATTATTTGTAAATATGATTGTAAATTATTAAAAGGGCGATGTTACGAAGACGGTAGCTAGCCAACCGCGTAACAATTTTCGCAATGCTTACTTCCTATCGTCGGTATTTAAAAACAGAGTACCAATGAACCAGGATTAAAATAAAAGTCAATAAAACATTCAGATCGCTTTACTTTTTATAATACAAACTTTTCAATTACAAATTTCACTGAGCAGCGTTTCAACTGGCGTTGCTGAAAGTGTCTAGTAGTGTAGTGACGCGGTCCTGTTATTGTAATATCGAGAGCTCAGAATACCCGCCAGCTGGAAATAAAAATATTATTTTTTGCTTAACATTGTACCACATCGAACCTCAAAATATTCATCACTATATAGGTACATCATAGAGAAGTTAATTCAAGTTACCATTGTAATTAATGTAAACCTAATGAAAAATTACAGGCCCAATGTTTAAGGTTTTTGATAATAGTGTAAGAACTATCTATGCGTCCATCCATCCTGACCAATATTCGCTATTATAACACTACTAGAAGTACTACTTGTGTTTACCACCCATTTTACAAAAATCCCTCGTCACGTCGATACGTGACTCTTATCATATCACCTTTGCGCAAATTCCATTGGTTTAAATTGACCATCTTCTGTCAATAACAATTATCTTTTTAGGAGATTATTATCAGTATGTGTGTGTGGGTACTGACTTCCTGATGCAGGGCCCAGGCTCCTTCTTCTCAGCCTCCGACTGGTAGACGCACTGCGTTTCAGGGAAGCCGAGCAGCTCGGCCAGCAAGTTGATGTCCTTGTACGTGGGCCGCGCGCGCAGCATCTGTCGGTGCAACGCCGTACGCACTTCAAGTTAGCTAGACGGTTCGAGGGATGGGATACCGCTATGTGGGACAAGGGTTCCAACTTCCTGCACGCGGTATTATTAGTGTTTTTAATTTTTGCTACATTTTCATGTATTTCATAATTTTTGAAATTCACACCTGATTATATGAATGAACACAAAGCTTACAGATGAATTCAGCTTATTACTGTGTTCACTATACAAATATAGAACTACTTGCAGTTAATGGCTGAATCCTACAGCTTCCCACTTCGGTTATTGTTAGTTAATTTTTCAATATCAATTATTTTCCTTTAATAATCCATTTCACAGGCAGAAACCTGTAAAAATGCACTTATATCGGTAGTAATCGTTAGGTACCTCGGTGGCGACCATCATCCTGTCGTCGACGGGCGGGATGTTCCAGAACACCATCCCCACGATGGTCTGCTCGCGCAGGTAGAACAGGATGCCGCGCTTGTAGCGGTTTTGGTACTCCTCCGCCCTACAAATTCAACCATAAATTACATTTTCTGCAATAATTTCCTCTCGTCGTTATGGAAAGATGTTTTATGAAAGAGTTGAAGAAACGGTGAAAGAAAGCAGGGAAATAACGAAACCTCCTCTCCCATTGATTACATAAACAAAGTGACGAATAAATAAACCCATCCGATAAATGGAGTCGAACTGTAAGTTAGTAAAAGTTCACTCACTCTCACCCGGAGCACTCTCACATGACGATTACGGTAAGTGACTCACTTCTTGTAGCAGGGCCGGTCGCCGCTGCCCGCCTCGGCCTGCGGCGCCGTGTCCTCGTTGCTGCACTGCTTGAAGATGCCCACCGTGGGCATGCACGCCCCCACCTCGCCCACCACCTGAACGACACACGAGTTTTAATCCGTAACGTCCTCCCTGTTAATAGGTAGTGGGTTTTACCACCCAATACATCCAGCAATGTTCCTCATTCCCAGTGCCAAAGTTTTTTTAAACCAACTGGATAGCTATAACATTGTATAATAATAAATTTTAGTGCAATACGATCAAAAGTGAGGTTTTAGACGGATAACAGGAATACAGGACGCCTTCTCAAGCAATCCTGGTCGTCCATCCATCCGTCAACCAACCACTGGTATGTCCAGCCCTGACCAGTACAAAGTCCACAAGAACCAGGTCTGAGGGCGAGGTGGTACCTCCATCTCGAGCTCGTGCCCCAGCCGCAGCCAGAAGTGCGGCTCCATGTTGCAGGGCGTCCAGTAGCCGGTCATGTTGGCGCCGGCGATGGTCCCCTGCTGCTCGGCCACGCTGTAGTGCTCCACGCGGAGTCGCGTGTCCTTCCACTGCGAGTAGAAGCTAGCCGCGTCGCCCGCCTACACGTTAAACAATTATAATGTTTAATAACTATTACCAGACTACGCACTAATTTCAAATTCAAAGGCATTGCAAACTATTTGAAACAACATATGATAAATTATTATAATATTCTATGTAATCGGCTTACACTGCATTGCGACCGAATAATCCAACCAGTGCTTTTAATATCGCGTTTACCTAAAATGAAGTAGTAAATTATAACTAGTCGTTAAAGATAACACCCACATTTGCGTCCTGACGTGTATATTAGCACGCTATCAATGATATCCCGCAAATGTAGCCAACAGTTCAACGCGATTATAAACGGTTTAAAATTCTATAACTCCGTTAACGTAGCCAAGCGTAAAATTAACGCGATTAATGAAGCGCATTCGGGCGCTCTAGATTTGGAAGGAGCAACAGCTGCACTACACAAACCACTTTTCTGTTCTCGTTCACGCTGAGAAAATGTATGAGAAAACTAATGCCATGTGCGGCAAATCTTCGGAGCGTTAGTGACAACAGAAAAGCGATGTGTCAAGACAAGTAACGACGATTTAAGACAGTAGTGAGTACCACATAGAGGTGCGTCCGGGCCTCGAGCTCTGTGTTGACCTTGAACCCGCCGTTGACCCGGTCCTGCTCCAGGAACGACGGCTCGGCCAGCTCCACGCGCGGCTCCGTGCCCACCGCCACGAACACCTTACGTTATGTCGTTGCAAATGTATCAAACATGTCAAAAATGAACCTTGGCGACGAGGTAAATATATTAATTTGTAAATGAAAAATCATAAAAATATCTAGGTGATGTTCCTGAAATTGCTTATGTTATATCATTACCAGATTAAACAGTTTAGTGCGACTACTATAAAATAAAATAAAACCAACTCCTATTACAACATTGAAGCACACTAATAGCTATCAAATGAACAAGATAATTTAAGAAACAATGGGCAAAACGAGATGTAACCCTTTTATCTTATTAGGTCAGTAATACGTAGCTGAAAAATCTTACATAGTCCGTGACAATCGAGCTTCCGTTGGACAGGGTGAGCTCCAGCCGACCGTCGGGAGCTTCAAACGCATCGTAAACTTGCGCTGCAAATTATTTTTATGTTTACCATGTATACTAAGTATATTTTATTTGTGTTTCAATCAGATTTTGTAACAGATTTTCTGGAATGCCAAGATTGAATCAAGATTTTTAATGATAATCAAAAGTTTTAATGAGATCTCCATGAAATTACACAGGAGCTAACAATTGAGAATAAACTAGTTCCTCGGAAACCATAAAATGGCTAACTCGAATGATCGCATGAACGTTGTGAACGTGCAAAATAACAGTGGTTCATATTCGATGTAACTTGATAGGCGGCCTAAATTAATATAAATTATTGTAGTGTGTATGAATGTAAAACTTCATTATGCGCTTTCCCTCAACGCTCTTCCCGAAAATATTTCTAGAAGATTTGAAACGACATCGCACCTCGCACAATTAAGAAGGGATAAATCTCAAACTCAATCTCTGTCGAGTTATGAAACGGTTCATTTGGCCAAAGACAGCCAGTTTCTCAACAAACAACGATCAGCGATTAGCTCACTCTTGGGAATGACGGTGACGCCTTCGCACTTAATCTTTTCGGCGGCCCACTCGCCCAGGTACTCGGGCAGCACGCCCGCCATGACACCGCGGTCCTTCAGCAAGTGCACTATCTTCATGGGCTCCTCGTCATCCTTACGTTCAGTCATTTGGTCTGGAAATTCAACAAGCAACATTCAAGATATTCTAGAAAATAGTAACCCCAACTTACAATCCAGTTAGTACGGTTAAAATAAAGTCTCGGGATCGATTCTAGACTGACAGCCATGTAATTAAACAAATCTTTTTTTGTATTATGCGTTTTAAACGTAAGCGAGAGGTATACATATAATACGGCAGTCAGTTACCAGCTGCTTCTAGAACATTCATTAATCAATTTATGAGAACAAATCAACCTTTTCCTACCCATACATAAACATTATAGAAATAAATTAAATATCTTCTCTCCAATTGGGTTCCATATGTGACCAGATCAGTATACTTACTCATCCTTCCCAGGTGCCAGGCCAGCTCGCAGCCGAGGGTGCCGCCGCCGATGATAACCACGTGCTTGGCCGCCTTCACCTTGCGGTACGCGATCTCCAGGTCGCGGATGGTGCGCAGCGAGCACACCTTCTCGCGGACACTCTTTGGCGCTGAAGTGAACACCGCCAGCTTCTTTGGTTTTGATCCTGATTGAAATAGCAATTCAGCAATACAGCAAAAACAAACCAGCTGACGGCAAGTAATTAGCCATGCAAGCTTTAGGGATCCTGTTCCAAAAACTAACCGGGAGCGATCAAACATCTCTCGTAATAGATGGGCTGCTCTCCGCACAAGGTCTTCACCCAGACCACGTGGTCATCCGCGTCCACTCGAAGCACGCACCAGCCTGTCGCGATGGACATCGCTGGACCAGTCTTCTTGCGGTAGAACTTGATGGGATCCATAAATTCATCGCACCCAGCCAAATACATCCTACAATAAATTCATATGTATGAGACCCGATGAAGCGAAGGTGTAGACGTCAAATCTCATGAGAGCCCCCAAACTTACGTATTAGTTTCTAAACTTTGGGTGACCTTAGAACTTGGATCACGGGGTAAAGTTAAGCGGTTAAGTAAATTGCCATTATTCGGGTCGCGACAGATGATGGTGGCGCGACGGTAGTGGCATTTGCCGTGACAGTAAACTTTATTACCTACGTTTTTTTCTTTTACATAACATAAGTCAGTGCTTGACTTCTATCCCACCTGACGGTAAGTGGCGATGTAGTCTAAGATGTTGTACGCACTAACTTATAAAAAGCCTATTCACTCTCCTTTTGAAGACTCCTAAGTGACATGAATAACACAGAAAAATAAGACCACACGCTCATAGACCGAAATTAGAAATTTAAACACATACTTTAAAGTCTGCCTCGCTGAAAATTCATTGAATGGTGGTTCGGTTTATAAATCTATTTAGGCCCAATTTTTTAATCTTAAAAAGAAGATAAATCTTTGAAATCAATGCAAACAAAAGAATAAACGATACGCGCGCGACAGAAAAGAAAGCATGGATTTTCATTATGAACGGATATTCAAATAAGTTTTAACGTTCCAAAAATCCACAATTTTACGAAATTGCCAGGCACAAGACGGCATAGGATTAAAACATCAATACATAAATTAATCAACAAATTTTCAAGGCCACGGTTAAAACCTATGATAGGAACCGATAATAGTACTGCGATTAAATCTTAAATGCTATTATCAAAAAGCTAAAATAAATTCAAAACACCGCCTGTTTCATCATCTAGTCTTTATTACTAATGAAGCTGCAATAGACCAAAACTATTATTTTTTATCTGTGCCTACGTGTCTTCGCGGGTATCGATCAGTGGCATTAAATAGTACTTAATATACTTTATAACATGGTACAAAGTATACTACATACTTAGTACAACATACCTTTTATCCTAGTAAATGAGTCAGATCCTTCGGGATCTTAATCTCCTAGATAAAGAAAATAAAAATGTGGTTAGTAAAACTTCTAAAAGTATAAAGTGAGGAACACATGAAGATTTATAATACCTATAAAATAGTAACAATTGTTTCTGGTGAGGGTGCTAAGGAATGAATTTATTGTTGTAGAAGGTTACCAGTTAGTTTCATAAAATTACACAAAATCCACGTAATATGTGTATATTCCAGTGTAAAATAAATAGCTGCACTTCGTATCCAATACTAAAACTTATCATTATTACGCATTACAATGTATTACTAACATTTCCCATCATTTATGTGGAGCCAAAGCTCGGCGAAGCTTTCACCTTTCCATCAGCGAGCTTTCTACAACCTGGGTTCTAGGGATCATGTTTCTCAACCTAAGTCCTTTATCTCACACTTGATATAGTGCCGATACCGTATCCTGCACTGAGGATTTGGTTACATTTCCTTGATACTGAGAGGCTTTCATCCACAGCCAGATGCTGACTGAATAATCTAAAATGTTTACTATAAACGAAACGCACGGTGACTGTACAAGATACAGTTCAATTTATTCTCAGGTGCGGTAAGAATTTGAGCTAGAAATTGCAATGTCAGTGACTTTGATAAGTCAAAGTTAAGGTCCATAAAAAAAAAACGAGAATGCTCGGCCCT
>DWPA01003707.1:0-13735 GCA_018251375.1 Calpodes ethlius | reverse complement strand
CGTCTTCCTGACAGAATCTGTTTATCGAGTTGTCACTCGTTTACTACATCGTGTTATGGATGCCACTTTTATAATAATATAGACATATCGATCGATTCTCGCAAATGTAATTTTCCACAAACAAATCTCCTTAAAACTTCTTTTTTCTCAATAAATATACTACATATCAGTGTTATTGTGCCTACTTGTAATAAAGTCGATTATTCGCTAATCGATATTTGTTTCGTTACGAACATATAGGTATAGATCTTAATGGATTTCCAAGTATCGACAATAATAGAATTTTACCCGATGTCATGGGTGTAAAATTTTGGATAAACTCTTTCTAATTTTAGTTTGATGTGGAATGTTTTTTCTATACCTGTATATCGTTATCAATGGGTCATAAAAATATAAGTCTCGATACATCGATATTTATCGGTTTTTCGATTCTTGTGAGTCGTCTCTTTGACTAAAGTGATTATTAATATCTGTGCTTTGCGGCCGTCTTCTCTCGTAGTCAAGTGTTCAATTGAACAATTTAGGAACATTTTAGGAAATATTTTCAAATTGAAATGCATTGTTTCAATCGTGAATAAAATAGTACACCAATTAAGCACAAAATGTCCACAGAACAACCCGATCTTCTGTTCTTCGATACCTTTTCTCATGACAACAGCGAGGTAGGTTCAATTGTGATTATTATCCTTCGGGTGTTTGCATTGCATGTTATTAATTGCTATATACTGTAAACTATCCCTTATTGTTGTCAATAAGAAAGATTTTTGATTTCAATCTGCATTTGCGTTATATATACATAATTTGCGGTTATTACTTAATTATTGTTGTCATTATTTTTACTTTGCACTGTAGCGTATGTGTAATGAAAAAATAAAAACTTGTACATAAATTATACAATGTGAGTACCCAAAAGACCAATGCATACATTTTTCTCTGAATCTGATAACAGTAGGACGTATTACTCAGTTCATTTGAAATCCAGAGCAAGTAATGTAATATTGATGAAGTTGCTGACGCAAATACTCTCGTGTATCAATACAATCAACCTCATTGTATTAACAAATTCTTACAAATGTCTGTGCAGTGTGTTCTTGAGAGATTGTTATCGTGAACCGTGCCTTTAAATAGATTTAGTATTATGTTAGGCTGATACTTTAAACATTAGGATTTTGCAAGTATCCCTAATTGCGAAATGCCAATAGTGTAAATAAGACAATTAGTTGTAACTTGGAAAACCATCATCGCTGTATTCTACTAGTTAGGAATTCTCTCCTTTGGCTGGAGGATTTTTGCTAACTAAGCTACAGGGTAACCAAATGATCAGTATATTTTAATAGAATGCATTCACAATAATCGTCAATGTTTCTGACTTTGTCTATCATCCGACAATGCACATTTAATCACTAATAATTATAATTTTTAAATGAAAAATTCCACATGATATCTGTCTCAAGTACAACCATGGAAAATATTTCTTGGATGTGAATTATGAATGTTTAAACTAGTGGCTAGGAAGCATTCTCTTAAAGGGTGAATAAAAAACATTCTTTGTGGATTATTTTTTGTTATTTCTTTTCTAGCAATGATACAACAATAGTTTCATTAAATAAAATTTTGTAATTCATTATAATTTCCAGGAGCTGAATTTAGACTTGGTGCAGTTTCCAAAGTCTGTTTATGTGAGAGAAATTAGAATCATACCACTGGGAGCTCGAGTGGAAGGTGATTTCCCTGGTGGTGTTCGTTTGGGAGCAACAAACCCAACCAAATTCCACATTGACTTCTTTGTAAATGATCTGAGTAAGCCAGGTGCTTCAACTTTTGAAGCCCTTGGGAGTATTGATTACTGGCAAAATGGACAAATTCACATGGAGTGTGGGGGACCGGATCAGCCTAGAATACCAACAGATGGTCTTGTACTGAGAGGTAAAATTTAAGCATTTTATAATATTCTTTACATATTTGATTTCACTTTGTATAAGACTTACAAGTATAAGAAGTATATTCTCATGATTATATTTTCAATTGATGAAAATGTAAAAAAAACTTTTGAACCAAGTAACTTGTATTTATAAAAGAGATATCTAATGTATTTTTCCAGGTTGGTACACAACCATCACATTGGCAGTTTACGGTACTCTCACTCAAGTGTTGAATGACACACCTGTGCCTACAAATGTCCCACCAACTGTTCAGCGTCCACAAGTGACTCGAGAGCTTCCTCAAGTACAAGCCGTACAGCCACCGCCTGAATGGCCACAAGAGACTACTAACCCCATTCCATCATATACAGGGAATGTGGCTACAAGTAACCCTGATGCTTATGGACCTAACAATTATCCAGAAAATTATGAGAATCAAATGTATAGGGGTGATTATTATAACAATGAACAACCAAAAGACCCGAGGATGTATCACCATATGGATGAAAACGAATGGGAAAAGGATCGGAGAGAAATCAGCCTGGAAAGAGACGGAGATAGAATGCGGCACAGTCCCCGATCATTGGAACATGACAGAGATCGAGACAGACGCGATGGGAGAAGCCGCAGACGATCATTAGACAGGTCATTAGGTCACAGTCGGGAATCATCTAGACTCCGAGATCGAAGTCGCGAACATGACAGAATGGAGAGACATCATTCCAGGTCACGTAGTAGGGAGAGAGATTATATAGTCAAAGGTGAATATAGACCGCTGAGTCGATCTAGATCCCGAAGTATTGATAGAGATAGAGTGAGAGGTATATCAAAAGATCGAGACTGGGAGCGTGGTTCATATAAAAAAGACGATTATCGACGCCACAGAGACGCTTCTTACGACCGATCACGAGGAGCATCATACGAACCTCATTCACCGTATGATAAAAGAGCACCGTCATATGAGCGGAAAATACCGTACGACAAATCAGGACCGTATGATAAACGTATGTCACCTTACGATAAACGAAGCTCCTCCTACGAAAGGCGCGCTCCGTCTTACGAAAAGCAATCTTCATATGACAGAAAAAGACTTTCGCCGTATAGCCGGATTCGAGGTTCCAGCTACGGAAGTAGATCGCCAAGTCGCGATGATCCGAGGAAAAGACCAAGAACACCGCCGGGCGATAGAAGACCGATATCTCCCCGAGACGGAGATGTGTCAAGTCCTATTAACTCAGTACGATCGGAAGATGCGCCTGATTATGACAGGAATAGTAAACAAATTCCAAGAATCGATTATTATCACCAAAACTACCGTCACAACAATTCTATTAGAAGTCCATCACAGGAAGTTGATAATACGTACATTGAGCAGCAACATCCTACCCTGGTTACAGTACCTATAATAGACAATGCTACTGCTCCCAAACCAGAATCGCCAATTCGTAATCCAGAAGAATCAATGGATGCTGAACAGTTCGAACCCATATTATCCGATGAAGATATCTGTGATGACATGGATGCACCGTACATGGAAACAGAATACGATGTTAATGAATATTGCGATGTGGATGATATTATTAAATATTATAATCCTTTCAGAGCCGAATGGACGAAGTATGAGCATGCAAATAAGATAAATTTACTTTCGGATGCAAAGAACAAAGTCAAAGATGTGACAAATGCAACATTTGAGGAACTTTGTGACTCAAGTTCAGATTTATTCAAGATTGCAGATATTGTTAAAACCGCAAAAAAGCGGGAACAGAAATTTTTCGCGAGCACATTCCAAGATATAGACACCCCTTCCAGAGAAGACTGGGTTCACCTATGCGAACAATTATTTGTTTACCTGAGCAGTTTGTGTAAAACGACAGATATCATATTACGAATTTTCGGAAATAATACTCAATCAGATACTGATGAATTTACAGATATTGCGGACTTGCTGGTAACGTTTTGTAGAATTGGTTTAAACTTCGACTTTGCATTAGTACAGCAGCAACCCACATATAAAATAAGGCACATGAAATGTGGAATTCGTCTCGCTGAAGCCATGATGTCTCATAAGCACAACGGGTTAGTGATGGAGTCCTTGCTGAGAGCAGGGATTAACTTTCCGATGCTGCTACTAGAAATGTACTCGAAGGAATACATGGCACTAAGTATTCGACTAATGATACTGAAATCATTAAATGCTTGTCTCTCTTCTAAACAGTCAATCGAACATTTCATGCAAGACGCAATATTTCCCAAGTTTAACAAAAACGAGAGTGATGTCGATAGAAAACCCAAAAATGGTTACCAAGCATTGATTTCCATGATGGAGGCAAATCCTCTGGCAAGATTAAAATTTTCAATTAGCGCCTTGATCAAAAAGCTGAATATTTACGAAGTTCTGGCCAGACTCCACGCCCTAGTTATGAATTTTAACAAAAACACAGCAGACGGCAGTCAGACGGATGACCCCGAACTATCTGAAAGCGAGGTGGAGTTCATCGTGAATTCGTTCGCGGAAATATTGTACATGTATCGATCTCAGTGCTTTCACTTGTCACAACCCAAAAGATTTCTTCCAGTTTCAGCGCAGTTTGAGATAAATAAAGAATGTTCAAACGAAATTCTCCTCGAATTCTTTGGTATACATCGCACGTTGGAAGTTTGTCTATATTTGCTGACTTGTCCCAATACTTGCAATAACTTGGTGATCACGAGCCCGATTCACGACTTCGTTTACGAGTTAATTAATTCTCACAACGGTCTCGTATTTTTATATAAGAACATGGAATTGAGCGGGCTTATATTTAAAACGTTGGTACACCCTTACGGTCAGACAAATTCTGAAGAGACCCCGTATCCCCATGACAGTAATCTAAGCAACTACAGTGATTTACAGATTTTAGGTCTCGAGTTGGCGTATAGATTAAAAGCTATGTATTATTTGGAATCCATTTGCGACTTGCAGGCTGGAAAATTGGATGAAAATGAGCTAATCGACCGCTTGCAGTCGTTATACTGCCTCAGTTTCGGAAGTATCGGCAAAATAGCGGTGCCGGAAATTATTGTGATGGGGGACAATGCAGAATGTCTCATGGAAGTATTTGAAAGCGACCTAAAAACCAGAAACAAGGCCGATTCCCCGTCAAAACAGAAGTCTCCCGCTAAGGGCTACGCTATAGAATTAATCGTATCAGCTGTTCGATATTCCGCTAACGTACCGTTTTTGAAAAAATATGGACAAAGGCTAATTAACGTATCTAAGGAACATGACAGATTTGAGCCGAGCGTGTCGAGCGTCTTACAAGAAGTCATCCCCTATTTAAAACCAATCGAAAAAAACACTCTTCTCTCTGGAGACGATATGGCCGAGTGTGTCGAAATTCTGAAAGCAAGTTTGGAGCATTCGTCCGACTTGCCTGGGGAATTAATGACGTGCTTGAGAATCCTCCGGCACTTTTGCATATCTGATTACGAAAAAACAGTATCGATTTCGTGCGAGTCTCCTACTGAGGAATATGTGGAACTAAAATATAAATACAATGTTCTTCAACTTTTTTCCCTGGACGGAGTGGCACACCTGGCAGGAATTTTGGACCGCTTGACTACGCACTTCGAGCAGCCCAGCATGCACACATCATTTTTTGCATCTGTTAGGGGACTTCAGCTGGCTCAAATGCTGTTACCCTGCCTAAGGTTGCTAGATGAAATGCTCGCCAGGGTAGTACGAAGTCGGGGACCGCGGTTCCGTGATCTAACGGCTGCCCCAGTTTTGTTGAAAACTTACGGGATCGCCAAGGCCTTTCCTATTGGATCCATCGGGTACAGGACTGCTTCGAGAGCGGCCGAGGCTGCGGTGAGGGCGCTGTTGGCCTACGCTCAGCCGATAGCCGACGACGCCAACGACGGCGACTCCATTCGTCGGGGACCATGGACATCCTTATGCTCCGAAGTAATATCGTACACGATGACGGCTCCGTATACATTCGTCCCTGGGCTGTTGGTATTCTCGGAGCTCCTCCCTCTCCCGTTGCCGATGCAAGCCAAAACATCACCCACTGACAGGGAGCTAGCGGACGCATCGAACGAGAGGCGATTGTGGTCCGCGCATTTACATGCTCTATCAAATGACTTGACCGATATGATCCAAATAATCTGTATGTCGACGTACAGGCCGGTGGTGCACATGTTGCGTCGGGTTTGCGTTCAAATCGCTGATCTTGCGCCGAACACCGCGGCGACGGTAGCCCGGGCGGCGGTCGGAGCCGTCACGCGAGAAATGAAGGAGGGGGAGCCGGCATCGGCGAGTTGCGCTAGGGTCCTCGGCTTCCTGGCCTGTCTAGTGTCGCATGCGCCCGTCAAGTGTGCAGTGTTGCACGCCATGAACAGCGGAGGACCCAAGGCGAACGACGTTCAGTCCGCGCTGTGCGGCGTGCTGAGCCTTTCTAATGCGTCTAACGAACACGTAGCGGCGCAAGAGTTCGCTGCGCACGCGCTCGCCGCCCTCTGTGACATCGAAGTGACTTTAATACCAGTGACGGCGGCCTCCGATGCGTTACTGGCCAACTCCTTGCCAAATAAGGAATCTCTGATGTCGATTCTCGATGCGACCGCCGACTGCCTGGAGTCGGCCACGAAGACTGGGGCCGTAGCCTCCTCGGTGCTTCGGGCGTACTTCGTGCTGACGGAGCACGAGTACGGCTTCCAGCAGTTCAGAAAGTTCGTAGCCAAGAGGAAGGACACTCTAGGGAAGTACTTCAAGTGGGCGTTGGAAAGTTTCGGCGAAGATAAGATGGAGTGCCTGAGCTTGTACATAGATCTGTTCAGGATTCTGAAAGTAGAAGAGGAGGAGGGTCCCGTGGGGAGAAAAAGTGTCCTGAGTATGAGCGAGATAGCGGACATGGTGGGGTATACGACTTCCGATGACGATCACCCAGTTTTTACTTTGGAGAAAATTTTAAAGGTTCGTTATTATATATCATTATTATTTTTCATTTAGTTGTTCGTTTTTAACCTTTTTACAACAAGTTTATGATACCTCTGATTGATGACCATGAGACATTCCAATCGCGAATCGATGACAAAAAATTAACTACTTTGTAAAACGATTGTCGTACGGACCTTTAAAAGAAGGAGAAGATAAATTCTCAACGTCTCCTAGAATTAATCTGATGTTTTCATATTTTACACGATAGATGTAAATTACGTATTTTAATTTGCGGGGCCCATTTTCAGGACAACAACTGCGACGAGGAGGCTATAGCCAACGCCTCGTTCCTCGCCGCGCAGCTTCGGAAGCTGAAGCCCGACGAGACGGTCCCGACGGAGAGCCCCGAGACGCTGCTGCCGCCGCCGGAGACTCTGGTGGCGCAGTTCGCGGCGCGGACCATTTACACGATAGGGGACTCCAACGACGAGCGGCTGACGAGCGGCTACTGGCTGAACGTGCCCGCCGCCGGCGGAGACGATGACGTCAACGATAATGAACTGGTGAGCTCCGACGAGAGGTATACTTTATTATTTGTTTTTTTTTGTACTGAGTACATTGCATATACAGGTTCATGATACTACTTAAATAGTTCAAGGGTACTTAATTATTATTGAAGTGCAGTAATATAGCAAATAAATTATTTTTATCTTTAATAGTTATAGTTATCTGAAGATTTACCTAACAGCTTTTTGTACTATAAAATTATATTAAAAGTGCAAGATGTAAAAGTTTTGGTTAGTAACAACGCTAACCCGGCGGCGATGTCGTGTGCAGGTGTCGTGCGACATAGCGGAGCTGGCGCACGCGCTGGGTGCGGGCGGGGCGGAGGCGCTGCGCGGCGCCGTGCGGCGGCTGGCCGGCTGCCTGGACGCGCGCGCCGAGCCCCTGCCCAGCGACGACAAGCGGCCCGCCGGTCGGTACCCGCCACTAGTACCGCCAAACACGCATGAGTCCCTTCGGTTACATCCCGGTTTGAATATTTGAATCCCGATTCACGGTGATACCCAATATTATTTGTGAGCTAATTTATATTTAAAGTGGTATTCTATTCTACCTTAGTATACATTTATACCTTAGTATACATGTATACGAAAATACCTTAATGCCTCGTGTATACCGGGTTCGAAGTGTGACTTCTGCACATATTCATAATCTGTATCCAAACCAGACTAGACCAGAACAGACCAGCATCATTTTCAACCACGGGTAGGTTAGGTTAGGCCCTTTTTAGGGTTTGCATTGCGCGACCCATCAATTTATAGGTATTTGTCCGACGCAATATTAATCAAGTATTCGAATCGTACTTCCAGTGGCGCTCAGCCGAGTGCGGGCAGAGGGCGGCGCCGACGCGTTCCGCTCGCGCCCGCCCAACACCTCCCGCCCGCCCTCGCTCCACGTGGACGACTTCACCGCCCTGCACCAGCCCTACCCTGGACACAGCGGCAACCGGTGATGACACTGCACATTTTTTCTTTTGTAAATGATAACATCGAATCTCGTACTTGAAACGTATTTCAATACTCGATCGATCCAGTGCTGAACAAAATATCAAAGTCGGTAAATGACTAGCGGCTCTCCCCGGCTTCGCAAGGGAGCAGTTAACTTTTTACTCGGGAAAGATTTTTTAAAATCGAAGGGGTTGTTCTAACTTTCCTTACATACAAGCTCGCCGATGTTACCTCATTATATTTTTAGTACAGATTGATCGAGAGCGACACGGGGCAATGTATCTGTACTTAGTCAGTAATTAGCCGATGTGTGTACGGTTGCAGGGGCATGCGGCGCGGCGTGGCGGTGGCGGACCGCGGGCGCTTCGCCTCGGCCGCGCCCGTGCACTCGCACTACCGCCACCTGTGAGTACTCTCTGACATACCGACACCCTACACGACTAACTTCTCCGACTACCCTCGACGATCACCTGCTCGTTTTTTAAAGTTTAAGTATATTTTTCTCGGCAGGTAGGTAGCCCTGCCCCATGGTCGACAACACCGAAAGATTCCTACGGATTATGCCCGAGGCAACCGTGGAATAGAAACTACGCCTACATAATTAATTTAGCTTAATTTACAACGACGGTACACCCAGACATTGGGCACAAACATTTATCTTTCACGTGACCCCCGGCCCGGCCAGTGTGTGTGTGGGCGACCGTCGTGTGTGTCACCATGTGTGTTAATATATTTTCGAGAGCCGTTTACAGTAAAGCCCGATCGGGAGTGAGAAATCGTTGCCAAGTAACGTATTTTGTTGACAAGCTTCCCATGTGGATATTACTTGCTGAGCTGAGCGAGCCTCGACTGCCTCACGGTAGGCCTCCGCCTCTCGAGTAGTGCCCACGCTGCCCACGCTTCCTGCCCACTCGCGTACGAGTGTTTTGTTCCTGCTGGCTGGAGTAACGAGTGACGTGCACCCGATTTATAAGTAACGGACCCTGAGGAAGTCGGTTAAACAAATTATTTATCGCTCCTTAAACATTTGAATTGGTGGGATGTCTTTAATTACGAAATTAGGTGGTGGTACCACCGCCACGACTTATCTGCCGTGTCACAATTATCTCATAACTAGTCATGTTTCGGTTGAAAGGATCTCATCATCGGGGGCAACAACACGTCTGTGACTAACTTCTAGTGGGACAAATGTTAACAATTTCTAACTGGACGACTACAAGTATTTACTCACAAGACTAATATACGCCGGTAGGGTCAACTTGCATTGTGTTATTACTTGGCAGTAATAACTAATTTTATATCTACGACGGCAATCGCAGAGGACCGCAGTAGATGGCGCTCGTAAACGGTGCACTGTCCGTCATTCGGTGGGCACGCCTTCCCCACTGTCTCAGTACTACAGCGCCACTAACTCTTGTCCATTATGTAGGATACCCAAATTGTAATTTCCTAATTGCTATATTCCATACAATAATTATAATAATAATGACTATAGTATAATAATAATTAATTACTTAGCTGAAATATCTTTTCTAGTATTCAACTTCTGATGTCGAAATCAAATTTGACACCTAAATTTAACATTAATAAGCGAAGGGAAATCCCTTGGTCCCCCTTTTTGAGAATACACGCGGAGCTCTAGTTCTTATTAACACCTCATACTAACAAGACTTAAACTACATTTCCTCATATAGTCCTATTAGAAATTTGTCGCAGACGTTCATGGGCGGCAGGTCATGATGGCACTGCAGGCTCGTTTGCTATGTGTTTGTCACGTAAAAAAAATATTGTCATATTCGTACTTGATATGGTGACCATGATTACGGCCGATTAAGGCCCCGGGTGACGTCACCGAAGCCGAAACACTCGTCGAGGAGCGGGGGCGTGGGAACACAACACTCGGGCTAGCCATCTAATTTCTCCACGGTGTCGGTCGTTATAAACAACGGCATTAATGAAACTCCAACATTGTCACGATTGGCTCGTTTTACAGTTCAAAATTTAATCTAATCGGAAGCGATACGAACGGTGGTTGAAATTAGCCGCCGAAATTTTACAAAGCTTGAAACATTCCATCGACGGAAAAGCTTGTAAAATTGTCACATTTACAGATGTTCTATATGTTACTCGTGTACGTTTACTAGTCTGTGTGTTATTTCCGCTTGGCGACTGCCCTCCCGCTTGGCGTGCATCTCCGGCTGCCGGCACTGGGCTGGATGTGCCGACGCTCGCTTCTTCGATGTAGTGAACCTTATCTTGTCCGAACATATTTCAGACGTGTTTTACCTATGCGCCGGTTTATATAGGTTAAGATGTGAAAGTCCTGTGACCCAGATGGTGGTCAGTGTTAATTCGTCACGAGATGCCGTGGTCGCCGATGCCCAGGGTCGTTCCGTCACCGTTCAAATGCAAGCTACACCCTCCAGAGCTTTTTCTATATGTAATACGGCGAGAATGTTCGTGTGTATGTGTATTTATGTAGACGTGTTGCACACTACACTACGTTTGGAATTGTTTTTGTTTATTTGATAAGCTGCAACCTTCCACCGCTCCGCCCTCCGCCTGGGACCGAAAAAGTCGGATGGGCAAGTAAACAAACATGCACGCAAACGAAGATATCTCCACTTCATCTGTTGCGGACGTAGCCTTACCGACTCAATCTAAAATTGATAAAATAATCTTTCCTCGAAGACTCCCTTTCCTAGCAGGGAAGTCCACTTTTCGCTTCTTGAGGCATCCTGGTCCACCACTGGTTAGCCGCTCCGATATATCCAAAATTGTGATCAAAAAACGAGGTCGGAGAAAGCATAGCTATGCTTTTCTAGTTAGAGAACCGCTTCATAATGTAACAGTATATTTAAACCCAATTTGAGAGTTCGAGTTACGGACGGGCCTTGTTTTGTCATTTTAATTGCTTCACGTCCCACCACACCCCACCACTAAACGCTGTCGCCTCTAAAACTATCCGAAGTATCGCTCTCGTGCGGCCGGAGCGACTCCACGAGGATTCCGTATCGACCTAATCCATACATCCCGGCTGAAACTCGAAGGTTTGTTGTATAAAGACGTTATTTATGTATGTATGTAATTATTCACTGTGTCGTCTGTATGAGTAATTTCCACTTTTTAATCTATTTATATTTTCTGTTTATAATTAATTCAGTTCGGTGTCCGTCACAACTTGACACCACGCTGCTCGCGTTCAGATTGTTCTGTAATGGTTGACGTGTGCGTTCCAGCCGCGGCCGTGGTGCGTGGGAGATGGGCGCTCAACACTTCGGCCACTTCGCCCCGGCCTCGCAGTACATGATGGGTGGGTACACGCTACATTTTAAATGTGTATTTTATGCAAGTACCCACAAAATCACTAGACAACAGTCGATTCGTCGGACTATCTACCTTACCTACATCTCGATAGGGACGACACGTGTTAAATTCGCTCGGTAAGTGATGTGTAACGTTGTGTGTCGCCAGGTGGCATGAGCTGGGGCGGGGCGAGGATGCAGCGCGGGCCGCGACATCGCACTTTCATGCGATAACGTGCCCCGAGTGCATCGTGATCCGGTACAACTGGCAGTACGACGGCCACTGACGGCGCCCGTGTCCAGTGTCCAGTGTCTAGTGTCTAGTGTTACTGTCAAATGTCACGGGACGATCGACTGTCGCAGTGCACGCTAGCTGTAGACCACAGTAAATTAAGCAGTGATTCGTGAATGTATGCTACATGTGAAGTGATAAACCGAATTGTGAGGTATGAGGACGTGGTCCGCGGACTCTAGAGGTGATATTTAATAAAGATATATGTTTAAGTGGACGATTTAATTATTTTCCATTTTACTTCTGACTAGAGTTTCTAACGACGTGCGCTTTAGGATCTCATATCGACGAATATTCTTGACTCAATAGGCATATATGGCACCGATGGCCACGCGCATACATCTTTTTTTTTATTTTCTTTCTTTTTTTTTCTTTTTCATCTTACGCTGAGGAATTCTTTAGTAGACATCGTGTCTGGATTATCGTACCCGTTATACTCGAGGACATATTCGATCCCATAAAACTGTACACCATGAACGGGAATACCGTAGAAGTGTTTACCGTCATAGCGGTGGTGCCGCCCCAGGCCAACCTATTTGTCGAAGGTTATTATAAAGAAAGAAAGAACTGGAATAGATTTTAATTTTGTGAGTCGGTTTATACAGGTCTCGGGTAGGAGATGATCAGAAATGTTTCCGCGCTGACGATGTCGCGTACCCTCGACAATTTCATCTTACAACTAATATTATTCATAATCATGTTTATATCGACCTTTATTATAAAAAGCTCAACAAATTTTCTCTATTAAAATAACAGACACGGACTAACATTTTAAATACAAAAATGCAAAATGTAGATCGCACTGTGAATGCAAATAAAAACATTGTATTTGAAGGCAAGCTGGTAGGGCGGGCAAATGAAACAATTGTAGAAAATTTAGAAACAAATCAACTTTATTATCAAGATGAAAAAGATCAAATTATATATTATACACAAGCTACGTAACAGATATGTGTGCCGCGAGCGGCGGCGGCCGAACGTAACCTCGTCGCAACATCGCAACATAAACCGACGTCACTATACATGTACAATACGATACGACACGACGCGGCGCGACGCGACGCGACACGACTCGCCGCGCCGGACATCATTTGTTATACATATCGAATCGAAACAATAATTGCCCGAACGTAACTTAAAACTGTGATGACGCGATCGACTTCGCCGAAGATTTTCAGTAGCGTTTCCTATAATTGTCTTTGTTTTTAGTTTTGTTTAATATTATAATTAAATGGTAAAACATCTCACTAGCATAAGTTTATTTACACGGCCCGGGGGCGCAGTCTGTTATCGTATAAAACTATCACTCGCGCACTGGCACGGGGGCTGGCACGAGACGCTTTGCGCGCGGAGCGTCCGCGCTGCGCACGGGGCGCACGGGGAGCACGGGGCGCCGGCGCAAAGCGTCTGCACTCCGCACTTGGCACTTCTCCAGGAGAGCCTCTCGCGAGCAGCGCGCCCGCCGCATGGGGCAGCTCTAGACGTAAGTGCATGTCGCGTGGCGGCCCCGCGGGGCGCAGGCCGGGGCGCGACTAGTCCCCTGGGTGCTCCGGGCACGATCTGTTCACCTCGAACCATTGGTCTATACATCTGGAAAACAAATTAAATAAATTGTGGGCGTATTCATTAAAGCCTGACATTAAATCTAAAACCAGCACTCGTGGCTGTGAGCACCATAAAAATATTTACATTTAGAGAGAAAGTAACGCTTCCGACAATTGCCGCTCACGATATTCGAGACGGGGTCGGCTTGTCGTCGTAAGAAGCACCTATGGCCAGTG
>DWPA01003706.1:0-13736 GCA_018251375.1 Calpodes ethlius | reverse complement strand
CGCAAGTGTGTGTATAAAATGTGTAAGTGTATTTTAGTAGTTTTCATTTCGTTTAAATTACATCGTGTCAAATTCTTGTAGACTAATATTTATAAAGAAACGATTTAGCGGCTTTACATACACCTAATTACCTCTATTAAAGTTAAGTGTAACCCCATCGTTATCCTGACTTATACCCGTATTCACAAAAATCCTACGTGATCTCAGACTCAAAAAACGGATCGATTGTTCGTATTCCCATCTTTATCTTTCTCATTGTTCAAGATACTAGAGTGAAGGAGATGAGAATACAATCGATCTTTTGTTTGTATTTCACTGTGAGACCTCATAGTATTTTTCAAAATATGGGGGGCTATACATTTATACTGTAACGATGGGGAGAGAGGATGGTACCATCATCTGTGAACCCATATCAGCGTACGCAAGGTAGACGAATATTTTGGTTATGGTCTAACAGATTTGGAGATTTTTCTGCGTCAATAATAGTAATGAATATACGCTTTATGGCAATCTGTAGTCTTGTGAATCTGTAATGGTTAACGAACGTGTTCTTTGCGAGACCTGTCTGCCAAAGATGTTTTGGTGGGAAAAAGACATATAAAATGTTATGTAAATACTGATTTCCCACTCAAAATATTGGGTACTACATACTGTTTGCCTTATGGCTACAGACGGTTGGATATACCTCAGTTGGATATTGTTTTAAGAATTTATTTTAAATTTGTTGCAGACATAACTTTGTATTTTTAAGCATGTAGTTTTTATGTAGCTTTTTTCCAATTTGCTGAGGGGAACTAGTTAAGTACAAACAAAAAAAGAATCGCATAGGCCCGCGAGTCAATGACGTGGTCGCTCTCGACTACTCGTTAGTGCTGGAGGGCTTTTGTGTACTTGAAGACGAGATAACATGGACTGCAATAATAGCTATTTTTCTGGACTTATTTTCGTACTTGTCTATGTTATGGATATGATGTTTTTGCATCATTTATATATGCTGCATTTACATTTATAGCGGTCCCTGAATACATGCTTATCTGTGTAGAGGAATTCCCACTGTACACCAAACCTACTCACGAGGGGGGAGGGGGGTACATGAAAAGTTTGACAAACATCTTGGGATATTTTGTAATGGATGTTATAAGCCTATTAAATGTTTAATAAATAAATACTTAAAAAGGTCTTTTTGAAATGCTTTCCGATTCAGAAATCAGTTAGCGAAATGTTAGCGTATATATTGCTAAATAAATTGTTGATGTTGGACATTAGAAAAAATGGCGAAGGTATTATATGTTGAATTTTAAAGAAAAGCTATGAAAGTTAAGTAACAAGTAATAATTGATAACTTACAACTAGGGGATGCTACAATTCGTGTAGCACAACCAGGATTTTATCTACTTTTTTGTCTCCACTCGACGATCGTGCTAGGGCTGTCAATACGTCTTAAGTAAAATATAATAAACAATAGGATCATTTTTATTTCTTAAACAATTTACATATCGTGAAATATTTCGCAAATTCCCTAATAAAATTTAATATTTATTTTTGCATTGAAGTTCTTTCACGCCCCTTTCGGTAGGAACGAAATGAAATAAATCGACTGTTGTCTATGGCGGAAATGTGAAGTAACGGAAGGCAAGAAATTCTTGAATGAATTTGTGCTGTTATATATTATTCGTTATACAAATTATAGTGTCAATGCTGGTCACGAGGTGTCAATGTTAAGTTTTTTTTCTTTTGACATAGTGTTGGTGTAAATACCGGTAAGTACTCTCAGCCATAGACAATATCATACATTAAGTTTTAGGTTTAAGTATTGAAATAAATATTTATACCGAATTACATTTAAGGTTGTACTATAAACGTAAGAAACTACGTTCCAGTTCCGCGTCAGAGTTGAGAAACATATTTTTATTTCTATTTGTCATAATAAGGAACTTATTAAATTTTATAAATAAGTAAATATTCCTATACAACATGTACTTTCCACCCTTTGTTTTGTGTTATGTAACGAGTGTTAGGTAAGTACCTTTTCCCAAGAATTACAAGCATGTACAACTGAGACAAGTAGTAAAATGCCTGGGATTACGTAGGGACTACTTAAGTGCAATGACAACAGAAAGTGTATGAAAACGCAAGAGTTGTTCACACGACGTGAATCATCGTGCACTTAAAGCAAGCTTTAATTCAGATATAACTATTAAAAATAAAGTTTTATCATCAAGAAACACATCAGTTATTTATTACATTTTGTACCTTTTTGTTCTAAGGTTTTCGAACGAGTTACTTTCAGTGTCACGAGAGCGCTTGTCGATATAATTCTAAGCGTTGTAATATGATGAGGACAAAAGTATCTTGGAGATAAGATCTCCTCTGAGTAGGTCATTTGAAAAATTAAATCAATCTATACAGGTATTTAGTTCAGTCATTGGTGTGTTAATAAATCGCCAGCTAATGTCTAAGTAGTAATTTAACTTTTTTGAAATAAATTAGATCTAATATTCGCCCTGTTTCTCGTAAGAGAACTAAATGTTCTCCACGGTAATCCCATCCGAACCTTGCAAGTTTGGACTAGACGGTAAGAGTGGCTGTAGCATGAGTTAAACTTCACACAAATTAATGAATTTATTTCATATTTATTCATATTTTATTCATGGTGTAGCTACCATAAATGTAATATATTAGCGTAATAGAAGAACCACAGCGTGCTAGTGTATGCGTGCGAAAAGAAGACGAAATATACTTTTCGATAGGATTTATTTAACATTCAGTTTTTTTATGACAAAAAGGCTGTATTATTTTATTCTTTTCAACTTTATTTGTATTTTCGAATAAGAAAAAGTAATTAAAATATTTTCATGTGTTTCGTCGTCATTTTATTGTTCAAAAACTAAGTTATTGTTAATAATTGTGTATAAGATAACAAAATACTGTGTGTGCGAAAATTATAATTTTATATAGAAATGAATTTAAAATGACAAACACTCACGCCAGTCGCTTTCTCAACATGCACATTTAGGCATTAGAGACCCATCGACGAGAACAGTGTTCTTCTATTACTCTAGTATACTATATGACGTGCAACACAGTGTGGGGACATTCGGGTTACTAACTAAGCAATGAAACATCAGATTCATATTTTGAAAATGTTTTTTTTTATTAACACTTACATTTTTACAGCGCTCCTAGCCAACAGAGTAATACTATAAAATGAATCGGTGTAAAGAACTGTCGAACGCAAAACAATGTTAGTCCTACGGTGTACATCAAACAATAGCTCGCGGCGACAAGAGCGTCGCCGACGTCCTCGACCGATCGTCGGTCCGCGAGACGTAATACGTCATTAAACAAGCACAGAGTCACTCTAAAGAAACGAACATCCTTTAAATCTATAAACATTTCATATAATTTAGATTTATTCGCTATAATGTTATAGTTTACTCATGTAACGAGCGGCGGCGCGGGCGCGCCCGCCCGTGCTCGTCCTGCCCGCACTGCCCGCCCGCGCCTCCCCCTCTATATCATAACTGTATAATTTTTAAAAATCTCTAATTACGCATCCCTACATTTGTTATTATCCTTTAATTAAGAAATAAAATCTTACATATTTATCGTGAGCAGACTATTTTATAAAGTTGACGAAATCTTCTAATGATCCGATAATTAGAAAAGGAAAAGCGTCGCGCCCCGGGCGCCGGCCGGCGGTCCGGGCCGCGTTGGCGCGCTCGCGACTTTGTATGCTTTATTTATCTACTTTACGATTGAAAATCGGCATCGAAATTTCAACTACCTACCTAACAGTAAGCAGTAGTACGCTAAAACTCAGGCACTCCACATCGACCTCTCATACACCATGCACCCGATCGAATCGTCAACTAAACTTTATCCACTCGAAAAATTCAACTTAATCTAATTCACTTAAATTATAATAATAATGGCTTCTTAACTGTAATATTATAACAAATGCTTTTCGTTGGCCGCCGAGCACGGAGCGCGGCGGGCGCTCGCTTCGCCCACGCCCTTCCACGAACGATCATCTACCGCTAAACGATATTTTATTACTTATTACATAAGTATGTGAAAAACAATTTTATTAGTATTATTATTTAACTCTATCTTATAATGTCATTAGTGTGACCGATGGCGACCTACTGTAACATGAAGTCCGAGTCGGCGGCCGCTTGCGCGTAACGAGGTGACCGTGCGTGCGGCGCCCGGCACGGTGCTGCCCTCTGCCCCCCGAGATTCAACAGATACCCAACAGAGATTCAACGTCGCGAAACACGCGCATTCGAGATACTCAAATCACATTAAACGATCTCAATATAAAAATAACATGATTCACAATTTTTAATTAATTAAATAATAATATGTGTATAATATTTTCAATCATCACATGTGTCAAAACTCCATACCCCACTGTGCATATATACATACATAGTTCATTTAAACGACGGCGGTGTTGTGTGCGCGGACGAGGCTGCGCGCCCGTCCCCTCGGTCACGTTACGCGGCGAACACGAGACGGCGAACATTAGATAACGCCCGACGGCACGAGCCGTGCGAGCGATGCGGTAACAAGCGGTGAGAAGCGTACACGACAGCGATTACACATATACCGGAACGGCACCGCGACCTCTGTCAGTCTGATATAAGAACACAAATGAACTGTACGCAGTGACTAACTGATGCACGACGCGACGGTGTGGACTGTGGTCGGTGCAGCTTAGTAGTACGTCTCCTGCTCGAGCCAGCCGCCGGGGTTGCGGCGCAGGTAGAAGCGTCGGATCTCGTCGTAGATGAAGATCGACAGCATGAACGGAATGGCGGGCAACCACCACACGAATCTGAAATTGTCGTCGAGTTAACCCTCTTGGACATTACCAAACACGGTTCGTCCGAATCGAAAGACGCAATGCAATAAATGTCAAGTCAGATGCAATAACTTTAAAAATAATGAATATTTAATCCATATCTATATCTATAATATGTCTTTATCTGATTAGTTAGTAGTAAGACAAATAATAATAATAAATAGAAGATTGACTGTTGCTTGATGACTTATATAGTGTTGACTTACTTGAGAGGGTACATCCTGAGGCCCTTGTCCATGCCGGGAGTGTAGGAGAGGAAGGCGGCGAGCGCGGTCTCGAACACCAGGCCGAAGTTGAGGGCCCAGTTGCGCATGCCCTGGTGGATGATAGAGTTGCGGCGGGTCTTGCAAATGATCAAGTCGGCCCACTGCACCACCACGATCGAGACGAAGAAAGCGGTGTGGCAGGTGTACTCGAGTGCCTTGCGGTCACGGTAGGTCTGGAAACAACGGTAACAAGCGTGAGCATCATTCTGAATAATCAAAGCCTTTTCAATAAATATATGAAAAAACACCATTTGATTTCGATTTACGAAAAAAAACAAATGCTGTATATGTATAGTCGTGTAGTGATTTTGACTATATAATAAGGCTACGTACAAGGTGGCGCTGTTCATCACATCCTCTTAAGATAGGACAGTGACAAGACCGGCGTTCTAAAATCTTTTGATGGAAAATAACTTTAGCCAGTCATATTTTATACGTACCCATTCTTGTCCGTAGGAGTCGGTCAAATCGTTGATGGCCTTCGAGTCCCACTGCTTTCTGATACCGAACAATTTGAGAGGGAGGAATCCGTTTTCAGCCATGATCACGAAGTACACGAAGAATCCGGCGGCGGCTTGGATCATGCCGATTTGGCCGTATGCCATAGAGATAAGCCTGATGACACGCCAAACTAAGTTATAATATCTTTCTAAAAAAGACGTTACTTTGTATCCTCGAGTAACATTGGGACCAGCTCTAAACGATAACTCCCTTTAAAGTTAAAAGAAATTTTGGTTCTACCCACTTTCTATTTTAGGATTAAACTTAATCAGAGAGAACACTCTTTTCTTAATCCAAAGGAAAATTGTTATGTTAATTGATTTTATAATCATTTTAAAGCCGGTCCCTTTTATGAGATTTTGCTTCTAAAGTGTGCTCTTGAAAACTTTGTTTTCATTGCAATAAGAATCTGAATGTTTCTGAAGAAAATTACTTTGGACTTGATTAGAAACTATTTTAGGAGTTTGACTGAGTATAAAGTAAAATTGAATAACAATTATAAATTAACTAAACAGTGTTGCTGACTACAGAATATAATTGCTGTTAGTTATCTCAAGAAGCTTGGTATAATTTTGTATTGGAAGATTATTTGTGAATTATGGCAATGTACAAATCAATAAGATAAATATAAAATCATCACGACTTCTCAGACAGTTTTTAATATAATTAAATAATGATGATAATGGATAGAATAATATAGTTTTGTCTATATAATTATTTGTTTAAACTGCGCACGTCAATATTTGGTGCGAGATGAAATGTTATCTCAGAACATTTACCGTTCAAGAAAGGTATTTAGTTATTAATATTTTCAAATGGACAGCTGCTGTACTTAGTACCTTTTATAGCTTATATGTGTATTATAAAATTATGCACAAGATCCTTACTGCTATTAAATATTTTCTTATTGTACTATTTTTTACTCTTGGTGTCCTCTAATCATACAGACTTTCACTCTATTATTTTACCTATTTAGGGATTCAATTTACGAAAGTTTTATCTTAGTGTCCTTCACACATAAGAAGTACCTTTGCAAAATATTATCTTTCTAGGCCAGGGATTACCAGAGGAGTCGATATCGAAATCAATTTCCCGGGGGTCGACATAAAAGAAAACTGAATTTGAGGGTCGACGAGGTCTAAAATCGACCCCTATATAGATAACACAAATTCTTATTTGAAAATTTCTATATACTGTACGAGTTTTCTTACGTATACCAACTTGTTATATTTATGATTAATATTTTAATAGTAAGTATCGTTGTTGTACTTTGAATAAATCAACAAGTCGTAGTGTGCAGTAGTTCGTAGAAGAAAGTATACTTGCTAAGTTGAAAAAAAACTAGAGATAGATTTTTTTAAGTATGCCATGACTAATGTTATGTCTGAGATATCAAACAGTTCATTTAAATTTTTTTTTCTAGATATGTCGTCTGTCAGTCTGTAACAATTAACGATTAATTAAGCCTGATAATTACTGACCCCTCAATAAGATTATACAATGACTTGAAGCTTATTTTTCAAAATAAAACCTTGAACAAATGAACGCTATTCTGTCGTCCTACATCTGTCTCGACTTAGTCTCGACGAAAAATTAAAATAATGTTTTGCTTGTTAAGTTGGTAGCAAACCTTAAAGTCAATATTCAATTTCAAATTTATATCCAGTCAAAATCCTCACAAAGTTATTGCAAAATTACTCGAGGATAATATCAATTCTAATATTATTAAACAATAGTATCATACGTACAAGACATTAGCTAGTTAGAAGCAGTTTTATTAAAAGCTTAGTGGTAATTATAAGGGATGTTTGCAAGCTTTAATATGACAGCCACCTTCAGCCATGTCGTTCAAAACTTTCGAATACAAATAAACTATTACGAAATTCAATCCATATTAGAGTAGAATCATAAAAATTTTACTTAATTTCAAATATTATAAGCGTCATATTAAAATATTGATCGATGCTGAAAAAACGTTTCATTACAGGATATTTGTTTTAAATCTGTTACGTGTAATATTTTTTATTTATTAAAATATAGTTTGTTTATTATTAATTTGCATATATTTTATTATAGATTCTTGTACGTTTCAGTAGCATCGATTTGGTGCGAAGCGGAAGGTTTTATTTGCAGGTAGGTACGCACTCACGCATGTAGCTCACATCATGCAACACCATCGTATGGTACACAACAGCGAAGAACGCGCAAGCTAACCAAGAATAAACTGTACACACCTCACCGAAGAAAGAAGAAAGTAAAGAAAGCTACCATTTAAGCGGTAATGTCGTGTGTTGTGCGAAGCGAGTAGACCATAAGTCGGTCGCAAGTGCCTCAATAAGAAATAGTATCTATATAAATAAACTAAATATATAGCAATACATAAATAAATAAATATATAATTTATATAATATTTAAAATAAAATTTTCAATATATTACGCTCGAAGTCACCTAGGTCATTCCTTAAAAAAACAAAACATGTTAACTATTGACAACACTAGATTGTTTCTACTTATCTAACACAACCACACAAATTAATTCACTAGTGCGTCGCTAGGGAGCGCACTCTAATAAACCGCTAATTTGAGTTCTAACGTGCATTCCTCCGACATTACACTGCCGCAATGTCGCCTAATGATTTACTAATTTTTGAAACATGGAAGAGTGAAGATAGACAGGACTAGCTCCTCTAGTCTATGGTGTGAATAGACTTCTATAAGGAAACTATTCGTGAAGAGAAAAAAACATTCTCAAGAGAGTTACTTCAATACAGAAAAGATTAATTTACAAAGTGATCGGTTGGTAGTAGGTAATTTGTTTGTTGGTATATTTATTGTGTATGACAACACAGAGTGGGTAGGTATGTGTTCGACTCGCAGTCGGCGCTAAGTAATTGCTTAGTGCTAGACAAGGGTGGGGTCGGAATTCTGTAATCAGTTAATCACTCTTCCACATCCATTTTCAAATGGTACTGTCGAACCACAAGTAGCCGCACGGTTCCAAAATTTTAAAACATCATCATTTAAACCAATTACTGAATGCGATTAAAATTTTACGAACAAACTATTTGACGCGCTTTATATTCTCAAAGTATGCTTTAATTTTATCAAGAACTATTGATCCGTTCCAATTTTAAATATTAATTTTAACGCATACTTTGAAAAGTGTTGTTCTACTCTGAGCGGTTCGTAAAATTCTAATCTGTCAACTAGTGATTGTGGGCTAATCGTCGTGTTAACACCCAAATGAGAACTAGGAAGCGTTGCCGCGGCGGCAGGCGGTGCGGGGCCGACCTTCTGTTGACGAGGTTGTCCCGATAAGGGTCTCGGGGCTGCCGCTTCATGATATCGGACTCGGGTGCCTCGTACGCCAATGATATAGCAGGCACCTTCGGTAACACCAAGCAATCAGGACAAACCAACACACGCGCGACCTCTAGTGTCCACGCTCCGCTTATACATAATAAATATACGTGTATACACACCCTCCGCTACGACGTTCCCCAACTTCTATCGCTAACGTCGGATATACATACATAATATATAAATAACAGTACTATCAATAATTACTTAGAAGTGTAAGATCAATATCTGGCTAGTGATTACAATAAAGTATAAAAACATTAGCGTGTTCCAAGTTCAAAATATAATATAGTTGGCGTCTTCGATGGAGCATAGTACGGAATATCTGAAATACTACACTAGTGAATTCAAGTAAGCCCTATACGAAACAATACTTAGGTAAAAGTTAAAATACCACAAAGTGTTCATGTACTAATTAAATATACATAATCAGAAACATGAGCAGGCCGAGAGGCCGATCCGAGGAATCATGAATACATCGTGTGATGATATGAAAACCTATAGTAGACCTAGGTTGATGGTAGCGAGCCTACGTGAAAATATCGTGTCCTTGTGTGCATGAAGATCATGAGAGGTAAAAAAATAAGATAAAAGTACAAATATAATAATAATTAAGGAAAAAAATGTGAAAGGAAAGTGTGTAATGCATGCACGACAGACAGACGACAGACACAGACAGAGACTTACCTTGCGCGCGACCACACCACAGTTAGTAAAATAGTTAAGTATAGAAACCACAACACGGATGGAATAACGTGTCCGGGCCGCGGCCGGGCGGCAACACGTTATTCCACCGCCACATCAAGCTACGTAATAGGTAACAACTCCTGTACGTTGGTTACAGTAAGAAAAAGTATATAAAAGACAACGCAAGGCAGAAATCTGGAGCGGTGCGATTGTCGCCTTCAATATCTACGTAAGGAGAGCCAGGTGTCGTGTCCCAGAGGGCACCGTCCCCAGTCTGCAGGCAACGACCGAACTCCAAATATTGAAGACTAACTTACACGTAGTAGCAAGCAAAATAGCGATAGAAAAATATCTTTGAACGAGTGCGGGCCCACTCGCGGTGTTTTACCTCTCGTTAACGAGTTTATCAGTGAAAGGATTACGCGGCTGTCGCTTCATTATGTCAGATTCAGCTTCCTCGTAAGCCAGGGAAATGGCGGGCACCTACACAAACACTAGCTATGAGAGCGAACGCTCCCCGCGCGCACGAACGACAAGCGTGGTGCATCGTAAACACATGTGTACAACATCCAACATTTAGGAAGCCGGTTGCGACCATACGCTCGGACGAGACGACTCACGTCAATATGACGTCAGTCGGATTAATTGGCGACTAAACTTGAGAGGAGCGCCAAGTGAGACGGCGAAAGTTATTTTTTTATATTGTAGCAGACGGGAATACAGTCCAGCTCGCTTTTCATTTCTTAAGAAGAGTAGAACTAGCCGAAAATTATACTAAAGTTCCATCTTTAGACATTGATAGATGCTTTGCTATTCTTACGGTCACTAACACATATCCTACTGAAACTTAAGAGTGCTCGAAGTAACTTGCTTCAGTAGGTGTAGTGGTCCAAAGTGGCAAAGCAAATTAACTCACTCATCAAGGTACTCCTAGTGATTTTCTACGACTTTCACGTACCGAGCGTATGTTTACAACGACTTGTATCTCTTAAAACTATCACAGAAAACAAAATGTTAATAAATAACACATAAAAAATGTAAACCATGAAGTGACTTTATCTCGCAACTGTAAACACGTCTCCGGGGTGTCCAACTCAAAATTTAACCAAATGGATGACAATGGACTATTCAAATCGGCTATCGCATTAAAATTTCTTGATAATCGTGACCGGATGATAGTGAGTATGAAATGGGTGATTTTGTAGTTCAGGTGTGTTGTGTCTGTCTGGTTACACTACGCCAATTGTGGGGATATCAGGTCAACGTTGATCCCGCCCGACGCTCAACGTCGGCACAATGAGGGGATTCACAGTTCGTACGAATAACACGCATTTAGTAAGAGGTTAATCAAACGTAAGCACGAAATTAAACTGTCAATGTATTCAAGCTCAACTAGTCAGGGACACTAAACTTCTCACAACAGGAAAAATCAAAATATTAGTATACACTTCAAAATAAATTATGTGTTTAAAATACTTTAAAACATTTTTTACATCACGCTTTCTTGTAATCATACGGTCCTACATACAGTCAATTTTATACTGAAATATGTGTTCGTTAAAATCCAAAAAGAACCTTATGATTACAGCAATAAGTATTAGATTACACCCACTCGTCACGATATCGATGCAACAGCGAAGTTATTAGCTGAAAACCAGTTAGGTTACGTTTTGGCAACACATCGCAATATTTAAGTTGGTAGAGACCTCTCGTTGACTAGTTTGTCGCAAAATGGGTTTCTAGGCGGGCGTTTCATTATGTCCGCCTCGGCCGTCTCGTACGCGAGTGCAATGGCTGGGACCTAATATCAATCTTGCATTAAATCTATATATAAATATGTCATGACAATACGGCCATTAACATGTTCCGTTTGTCAATTTTTTTTATGCTCATTCAGACAAGCTTTGTTGTTACCAATAAAATAATTTTGGCAACAGAGTAAAAAAATAACTAATTCATCTTTGAAATATCAATAAACTTAATAGTCGAAATTCAACCATTTATAAAACACTTAAATACGCATACCGCTTTTTGTAGCTGACGCTGAAATTTCTAAGAAAGATAAACACATCACAGTTATTCTATTCACAGTAGATGTGAAGGATTTTTAATAAGGAATCTATAAATATTATCCTAAACAGCTACTGTGAAATAAATAAATAATTTATTGATTATAAAAACTGATTGCACTAAAATCTGTAAATATATCGGTGTAAAGACAACTGACAAAAGATTCGCGTATAAAAATTATCCATATGAAGTGAAAAATATATATATTAACTTGGTTACTAAATCAATTTATAAAATAATATTTAAAAATTACGACCTGCTGGCAGTTAAATTTCAGTTGTATTTACATATTATAATTGATTTATTTAAATACAAGCGCGTTCGATTATTTTCGTATTGCAATATAATTTGCACATAGGATTTATTTTGTAAAGAAACATTTATATATATCAACGATTAAGACTTTAGAATTCGTGTAACTGATACCATTTCTTTAACATAAAAGTAAACCGTACGCGCTTGCATAAAATTTTGGTACACGTAAAAATACACCAAAAACATTTGACTTAAGGTCGAACTTACCATGTCGGTTCCGAGATCGATGCAGAGGATGGTAACGGTGCCGAGAGGGAGGGGGATGTCGCACAGGATGAAGGCGAGGAAGGGCGAGATCTCAGGGATGTTAGAGGTGAGGGTGTACGCAATTGATTTCTTCAGGTTGTCGAAGATCAGTCGCCCTTCCTCAACGCCGGTAACGATGGACGCGAAGTTGTCATCCAACAGGATCATGTCGGCGGCCTGATGATGGTGATGAAATATATTATAGTGAAGATTGTTACAGACGGATACGTAACTGTACATAGCTGATGTAGTAGGTGATGTACATAGGAATTATAATTCCAGTAATGGACTTGATAAAATCATCATAGTTGTATAATATTTTTATTTTTAATATTTATAAATTTTTCCTCCTTAGATAAAGTATGCATGTACTCGCATAGTAAACACGAGCGGACGTGGTGGCTTGTACATTTTCACCGTTAAACAACCAGCTGTCTTAGATAGTAGTTTGCTAATTTTCAATACGTGGATTACTAAATAGACCTTCATACATAGACCACAATCATAAATGTATGTTTAGCGGATTTAGCGAAATGTTTCGGGATTTTAAACGCACCTGCTTAGAGACATCGGATCCAGCAATTCCCATAGCAACACCGATATCAGCCTTCTTCAGAGCGGGAGAGTCGTTGACACCGTCGCCAGTGACAGCCACGATGGCGCCCAGCCGCTGGCAACCTTCCACGATGATCAACTTCTGTTGTGGCGATGTCCGGGCGAATACGATTTCAGTGTGGAACCTGTCGGAAAGGTATTTCTTATTATTGTAATTCAACAAACATGGAAAGAAAAAAGAAATAAAAAATTTGGTTGGTTGTCAAGGCGGATCAAATCGGTATAATGAAATGAGACACTTTATAAACGGGACCTTATATATATTGATTTATAGTGTAAAAATACACTTTGTATATTTTTCAAAAGTAGTAAGTTTAATAAAACTTACAAAGAATCAAAATTTAACGTAACCATCCTGTTTTATTTTTTTAATGTAACAATTAGTTTTACATAAACAAAAATAAAATTATTAAAAATACAATATGAATTAATAAAACAACAAACTATAGGGACCGCGTCGCCTGGTCATATAAATGCCGTGGCGGGGAATCGAACCCGACACTCCCCGGTTTGCTCGTAAAAAACGCCAGTAACAATACTAACTTGAGAATTTCGTCAAGTTGGTCCGAGTTGAGTTCCCTGAGTTCAGTTCCGTGGACGACGGCAGCCTTCGCCTCGCGGGGGTTCACTTCCGACACGGGGATGTTGAGCCGAGCCGCGATATCCTCCACCGTCTCGTTGCCCTCCGATATGATGCCGACAGACTTCGCGATAGCCTTCGCCGTGATCGGGTGATCGCCCGTCACCATGATAACCTGTCGCCGACGACAACATCATATATCAATACAAGTGATTGTTTTTATTAC
>DWPA01003705.1:0-13737 GCA_018251375.1 Calpodes ethlius | reverse complement strand
TATAAAATGCATTTATATAATTCGTTGATATTTTTACATTCAATGACAGAAAATGTAAAGAAATGTCCAGAAATAAGATATATCTACCTGCTAAGAATACCAATAAATTAAATAGATTACAAAATAACTTATGTTTTCTTTTCCAGATGACAGGGCTCCTGAAGAAACATTGGCTACAAAGTGTACTATGAAACGAGGAGAACTGTACAAAACAGTACTAACCTTTAAGAGGATTTTTGCTAGACACGTGGTTACGAAGCTTTTTTGCTTTAAAATGGTCGTGAAAACGTAGGCTAAGCTAAACAGTAACAAAAGACGATCGACGAGAAACAATGCTCGAGGAGCAAATGTTTTTATAATGTGTTGTGAAATAAAAAAATATAATTACTGCAGGCTTTTCGTGACAACTTATATTTTCTATTTCTAAATGTTGTAGAGTGATGAATATGATTCTTTGCTCGCTAAATACTACGAGTCATTTGTGTGACTGATTGTACTTTTGTCATTGTTAAAATTATTCTCGAGTTTAAATGTCTCTTTCTATGCGATTCTATCTTAAAGTTACTTATTTTTTTAACACTCAAACTGTTTAATTTACTTAATGATATCGTGTGTTATTTGTGTAATCATTCTGTATAAAATAGTGGTCCACGTAGTTTTTCTTTTGGAGTGAAATATTATAATGTGAATTATTAATAAATATCAAAACGTCCATACAATTTGATCTGTGCATCCGTGTGTGCTTGTGTGTTCAAATTTGTATTTTGAAATACGAATATGCATTTAAAAATAGCAAATAATTTTAAAAAAGTTTTGGTAAAATATTGCTCAAATCTACGGATTTTAACGATGTTTGTAATAGAGAATATTGTCACGAGAAACTAATTCTATCGCTAGAATTATGAAGAAAGAATTTTATCTCCTAAAGTACTTGTATGATTTTAATACGCTCGTATGCTAAAAGTGTCAAATTTGCACGCGTGCTAAATAACTAAATAATATAATAAATAAATGTAAACTATAATAACTGCAAAACGCAAGCTGTTTACAAAAAATATAAAAAGAATTAAAATATTTATTGTTAGCTAAAGCTGCAATAGTTTATAATCGCATTTGGAAATAGTAAACGTTATTTAGAACAAAAAGTATGTATGCAAAATATTTAGAAACGATATAATAATTATATAAATCAATAAATCAAAAATTTCATCAGTACAAGTCGTGATATCATTTTAATTAGTGACATTAGTTAATCATATAATTTATTAATTTTAAATTCGAAAAATAGAATTTAATTTAGAGTCATCATTAGGTACAAAAATATACCTAACTTATTACAATGTCACATGTACGAAACAAATCTATACGAGATATTGGGTAAACCATGTTTAAAAGTACTCATTGAATAATACACGCAAAATGTAAAATACAAAGTAACAGATATAATGAACGGATTAAAAGATAATGTGATAGAATAATGAAGAATTGCAAGATTAAACTAAAAGATGCACTTGCAAAATGTCCTCAGTAATGAAATGTCTATGCTTTTACCGGCATGTAATAGAATAATCCTTATCAATCCATAAAATAGCGTAGATGATCCAAACCGCGTTTGATATAACGTAACCTAAGTAAAATCCTATCACGAGCACTGACTAAGTCCATCGTCTACTATTAAGGCTAGCTGTAAGACCACGCGAGCATTGAAATCACATTAAAACAAATCGTCCCTACCATACCGATTTAGTCGGTATCGATCTTCCGTCCCGTGCCTAAACTTTTAAAAAATTCATCGATACTCAATGTCCGTTGCGTCCCGACTGACATCACTACAAACCGAAAATAGAAAACGTTCAATATCTAGTTCACTTAAAATGTCATGACCCGAGGAAAATTGCTACGTTTTGAACTGCAATCGAAGTCAAAACTCGGCAATGACATCGTTAGATCAAGTTGTGTTGCGTTAAAAACAAAACACTGAGACAAACGACGAGGAATTGATAGATCTCTTTAAAATACGGAATGATATTGAGAGTCCTTAGTCTTTGCTAAGTAATAACTAATAGTATTTTCATTAGCGAACACAGTATTTAAGGGCTGCAATAACTATTTTATAGGCGTAATAATTTCCTCGTAAAAACATTTTAATACTTAACAAAAGTCGTATAGTCACAAAGACAAAGTCCTATGAAAAATTATCCTGTTTGAGTCAGTATCAAATTAAAAAACACGGTCTAGTGGAGTGAATGGCGTATCATATCCAAATTTATTTCGTTTTTAATGACAGTTCCAAATACTACTACTTTAATTAATTTTTTAAAATGTTGGGGTTAATTAGGGTGCTGTGGTATATAATCAAGGATACGATTAAAATAATGATGTGTTGATATGAATTTTAAAGTTCATAGAGCCTGGCTTGTGACGGTTCTACGCACTCGACTGAGTTGAATGATAACAGGCGCGTTCGATAGTTGAAGTGGTGACTGCTAGTGAAATTTTCTTTCCACAGACAAAAACGGTTACCATCGATCCCGATTAATAACGAGACAATAACGGTCTTTAAGCCATGTTGGAAGACTTTCGGATGACAAAATGTTCGATACTTGGGTTGACCACTAACCCTTCAATTAATCCAGGAATAGCGCGATAGAATACTCCAGTGCCATCTAATGTGCCATTGACAGATTGAAGCCGTGAACTTTGAATGGGTTTTGTTTTTATTTTTACACACTAAACATAAATGCAAAAGTCAGCTGAGATTTTATTTAATAAAATGCATAGTATGTTATATATCTATGCTACTGATATTCGAGATACAGATAATCATATAAATGGAGGATAAATGGAGGGTATTACATAACCTCTTGTTTAACAGTAATTATTTATTTCATTTGAACATAATGTTTTTATTTTTGGTAAAATTTAGTTGAGGCTTGTTTTTGTTAGACTTTCATAAGTCACAAAGTAGGCCAACTATATTAATTTTATCTTGTTTCATTAATCCTTTATTTTACTTCAAATATATGCCAATAAATATGGCCGGTGTCCGATGTTTTAACAACACGAATAAAATATTGAAAACCAAATTTTAAACATTCTATTTTCGAACTTAAATACCTTTGTTTTGTTTAACGTTATAACTTGAAACAAAATAGAAATATTAATTATAATAATATCTTTCTTACAATTAAATCTGATATCTAATAACTAACGCACTAAAGATGAAATTCACTCCACAATCCACTTGATTCTAAACCAAGCTTAGCGAACGTTAACACAAATATAATAAAAAAATAATCGTGAATACAATCAAACAATGTCTATTATAGATACGAAGAGATGTACCAGAAGATAAGAGTTTTTAATACTAATACAGAATTTTTGGGAAAATGTAATCGTCAAAAATATTGGAAGCATACAACATACTTGTCTTTCTTGGTTTCAAACCAGTCAATGTACATTCATTAGTGGGTACACAATACACTTTGGGAAATTGTCTAATATTGTTAAAATTTTAACAAAATTTTGATATTACAGAATTCTTCATGCAGTCAGTAATTAAAACGAGTCTTAACCCTCAAAGAGTAAATATATAATGTCAGAAAATTATGTTTATTATTCAATATATTAGTATTGTTTTCCGTATAATTAAATTTTTGTTTCTTTAACAAAATAAATTGCAGTCGTTCGTTAAATATTTTTTTGACATATAATGAATAAAAAAAGGCTTGTGAATATTGCTATTCTAGGATTAATATTAAAGGCATTGCGAAAAAAAAATGTATTTTCCATTTATTTTCTAATATTTATTGCAATTTGACGAAAAAATTTTATGTGCACGATTTTCTGATATAATATCACAAAAATATCTCAATAAATATTATTTTTTTTAATTACTTATATTGATTCGATGCGATACATTCAATGTCGTTTAAAATAGTACAATTCATTTAAAATTATTTATTCAGTGCACATAAAAATTTTAACGTTAACAAAATCTATGCAAAGTTTGGTATTATAGTTGAAAATTTTGAAAAATTTTATTAAAATCGTATAAACAAAACTATTTTTACGTGTTCTATTTTAAAATTATTTAACATCATTGTCTCTACACGAAGGTTTATTTACAAGAGCTATTTGAGTATAGTGATCATGTGACCCTTAGAAGTGAATAAATTGTTTATTTATTAAATAAATATAATAATATATTAAGATTGCTTAGACTGTGAAAATTAAGAGATTAGGTATTGCAGATGACCCACGCACACATTTACGTAGATATAATATTTGGAACATTAATAATTATTAAGAAAATATAATTTCATAATAATTCATTTAGATGAAAATGGATTAATAATAGCGGCATTTAGTATTACTCATTTAAAAAAGAATTTAATGTATATGCCTGATAAAATTATATTTCAAAATGTATTTTACAGACTTTTTGAGACGTGTAAGTTACGTATTTTTATTTTAATTTGTTGTTTTATAGTTTATAACTAAATGTGCGAAAAATTGCTTATAGTTGTGTGAAGAACAAAATGTTTTTATACCTTGCTTATATTCATATTACGTGTTTAATGACGAATGTTTTGTGTTACAAATGCACAACGTTATAATTAATAATGCATACGCTGCACTGAAATAATTAATAATAAATTTAATATAGATTATTACGAAAAGCAATCGGTCAATAATATCACGTTGTAATTTATGTCAAATTAATTTTAGATGATTTTTTTTATCTTATATGGCTTTTGGTTGTGTATGTTGATCTGCAAATTATCGTTAATTGTAAGTAAAATAAGATAAAGAAAGTAGAAATCTATAACATGTACAACTCCTAAGGTTTGGTCTTCATTTAAATTATATTATATCTTTTGTTAAATTGTATATACCAAGAATATTTAAATGTTTTGATTTGCTTTCATAATTATAAAAAAAAGTTTTCAATATGTGCTTAATTGTGATAAATTGGTATAATAATATTGTAAATAATAATATACATTTATCTAATATAAGATAAAAGAGTAAATAGATAGATAACAAATTACATAGAATGGTCCTTATGTAATATTATGCTTCTCATATTTTTGTAAATTGTATCGTTACATTCAGTTCCATTAATTTAAACTGTAACTAATATTTATTGTAACATTGTTATTAATTTATAAATAATTTGTTACACGTTAATTTAATAATTCTAATAAGTAGCTTATTACACTAGCTATTAGTCACTAAAATTTACAGTAAAACCTGTCATATTGGAGTAAGTATATCCCAATTTGCACTCGTCACTGCCATTTCTTTTTGATAACATTTAACGTTTATTTATTTACTCTTTTACCTAAAATATTATATTTAATGCTTTAATCTTCTGTCCAATGACTATCTACAACACAAATAATTTAATATAGTAATGCGTCGTTACAGTTTTCAGTTTTAGCTACACATATTATATTGTCATGTTTGAAAGCAGTCTCTTATTAATTGATATAACTGTTTCATTAACCGTTAAATGAATCAACTGCAATAGTTTGTTTTACGTAGCTAGTTATCAATCAATGAGATTAAAGTCGACTTAATCGAATAATTAATTTGTGATTCAATTCTTTTGCTTAAGTAAAGATAAAAATATTGCTTAAGTAACACCATGAACAAGTGCGTTCATTACGAGTATCAAGGCTCAAAGCTCAGTTTTATTGAAATCGACAGCTTAGCTAACAAATTAGATCATTATGAGTACCTACTGTAGTTGATTCATTTACTTAAGTTCTTACTTAAGATACCTAATTTACGTCACGTGCCTAGTGTAAACACCAACTATTGTCAGATGTTAATAAAATTAAAGTGTATATAGACGGTAGAAGGGCACAAGCGATTTTGCATGGTTTATATCTATAATGAAATTGATTTCACTACGTATTAAGCTATCTCTGATATTAAAATGGGCTAGTAACGGGCGTGCTATCTTTATTTCAAACTAGCTTTCCGGCCGCGGCTTCGCTCGCGTGATTCCAGGGTATCAGATATGATTTTACGTCAATGACATTTGCGTCAAGCAAGAAAAGTTTTTCTTTTAAGCGTGGACCAAATAACCAAAAAGTTCACATACGAACTCCTGAAAAAAAGGCATTCTCCATACAAACATTCATCCTTTATTGCGCCCTTTTAAAGCTTTATTTTTACAAAACATGTACCCTATGTCCGTCTCCTGGTTCTGAGCTACCTTCACGCCAATTTTCAGCCAAATCTGTTCAGCCGTTCGTGAGTTATAAATAGTGTAACTAACACGACTTTCTTTTATATATATAGATAGATGTACTCTTTACGTATATTACCTACTACGCTGGAAAAATCAGATTACATCACGTTATTAGTTCAGATGAGATAACAGCATTTATACAAAATAAATGCTGTTTTAAAGCGCCTTTGAAACTGTAGACTTTGTAGGATTTAAATTAATATTTATGGAGTTACTACGCTATAGCTAAGATGGCTTGCAAATGCAATATTACAAGCCACTATCAACTATTACAAAGTTAGTTACAATTGTTAAAGTTAAACAATATAATATTCGGAGATTCTGTCAATATTACATGTCAATAATACATGATCTATTTTATATTATTTCCTAATATTTTGTAATTACATAGTTTTTTAAAGTGATTTTAATTTTAGTAAAAATGAAATGTATTTCTTAAAAATTAGGAGCCCGAAATTATCTTTTGAGACGTTTAACGAGTTGAATAACAATAATAAAACTAATAATATTCATAAATAGCTTAATATGTAGAATTTAGCGTGTATGCTTTCTTTGTTCCTTGCATCTCATCTAGAAATTATGTTTAAAGATATCGTTTCTTATGTTCAGATATCTTTTTCTTGGTAATTACTGATATTAATGTTTGACTGATACCACATCGTAAACGTGTCGTTAAATAAATACCTACATACCACATAAATAATTTTTAAATCACAATAATTAATGTCTATATGAAATTGGATACATTAAAATATAATTATATAATGAGATTCGAAAATAGTGTGTTAAAAATATTAAATTAAATAAAGTCCACTTAGAAAATATTTTGTAACAAAAGAAAAAATTACAGGATACATATTTTTCTTGAGATTATTTTAATTAAAATGTAACATGGGGACGATAATTGCACTATAATTTGATTTATATATTACACTATAATTACATTCGTGCTTATAATAATAATTATTTTTATCAAGAATTTATTTAAATTTTACGTTTCGAATGAATTCTTCTGTAACTTTCTATTTATTGTAAACATTCTTAATAAACTAATTAATTTATTAATAATTCATAATAGTTATTAATTATAAACACATTGCTGTTATTACGTATATAGTTAATACAATTTTCGTTACACGTTATTTTAATAAATACACATTTTTTGTAAAAAGCACGTGTGTATTACAAAATATTTTATTAAAGATACGCTTTACATTGCTTTTAAAAGATTATAATGTGACGTCATAGTTCAATGTATTATTTAATTCAAGTTATTCCACGGAATATCTTTTTTCATTTATTTAACCTGTTGCCTTACGATCGTTTTGTATATAAAGATTAAACGGGGAAATTTAGTAGTGATGTAATAAATTTATTGGCTTCGATATTGTTTGTTTATTTGAATCCTTATCTATTGTTATTTTATATTAGATAAGCCCCGCGGCTCTCGCGTGAGAGATCAATAGCAATAACATGGTTGTCAATACCTTTCTACCATTGGTTGTCAGTCAATGCTTTGTTGTTGAACACTATTGAAATATAAAATATATGTTATAATGAATCTTCTCACAGAAACGAGATGGTTTTGACAATAAAAGATACCCTACCACACTCCTAATCCTACCAACTAAATCTACACTAAACATCATACCATCACGACGCTCCGTTACGTCGCGAAAGAAGGACTAACAAATTCACATTCTTATATTAATAGTTCCAGTTACGCGCGGGCGTTCGATATCACAAGACGCGCTTCTAGTTAGAACTAAAACCGGTTTTAGGCTTCTCGCTTGAGTGTGTCGCTGCGTCTTGCACGTAATTATGTTGTTCATAAATGGATAGCGTAGAACAATGTAATGAACAATGCATCGAGCCAGAGGACAGAGATAGCTGTTTGAACGACTGTTGTGAGATAACGAGGGATATCGAATATACAGAAAATAGTGAGAATATGGAGACTACAATAATAAACAGAGAGATTAGGACTGACTCAGAGTTGATGAGACCACAAAAAAGAAGTAGACAGAGGGATCAAGACGAGATATGGATAACTATGGCAAGAAGAGGTAAACGGTTAGCACGTACAAGTAATAGGACTGGATCCGTGAGTACTACTGAGGATATAATCGAAATTAGTGTTACGTCAACTGAAAAACTACCAAAACAATTTAAATTAGCAAAATTATTAAAATCAGAAAATATTGTAGACATTATAAGGGTAAAGTATATTAATAGCTACAAAGTTATTATACAATTTAACAACGAAAATAGTGCTGATAAATTAATGGAGTCAAAGACGTTTAAAGATTACGGATATAAATGTCAAAAAACCATGGAGATGAATCATGCTTACGGTGTCATTAAAAACATTGATCTAGATTCGACAGAAGAGGAAATATTACAGAGCTTGAGTTGTGATACAGAAGTCATAGGAATAAAAAGACTAAAACACCGTAATAGTGTCAGTGGTCAATGGAAACCATCGGAAACTATGCGAGTGTGCTTCAAAACATCATCATTACCAGCCTATATTTATATTTTTGAGACAAAAATTGCAGTAAGTCCTTACTTGTACCCTGTAACGCAATGTTCACGCTGCTGGAGATATGGTCACACAATTAAAACATGTCCATCAAACAAAGTCATTTGCCCTAAATGTAGTAATTTCCATGCTAACTGCGATACTACAAACTATAAATGTAACAATTGTCTTGGAAAACATATGACATTATCGCGTACATGCCCTATATACTTAAAAGAAAAACGCATTAGACAGTTGATGGCAGAATTTGGCTGTTCATACAAAAGAGCCCTGACTTTGTACGTTCCTCCAGAACCAACAGCCCCACGAAGAAACATAGAAACTCTAAGCGAAAATGAAACATATGTAGATCAAGTTGATACTAGAAACAATGCAATCACAGAAACCCACACATATGCAGAGATCCTTAGGAAGCCTACGCAAACAAAAGATAACTCTATACAAAAAAAAATAAAAAATAAAAAAGGGAGACCAAAAAGTAGTAAAAATCGAGAAGAGGGAAATACAGGTTTTTATTCTGTCTCCGAAAAGGATTCTGATAGTGACATGCAACAGCAGGCTGAGCCGGAAAGTAGTAAGAATAAAATGTCGTGGAAGAATATAATTAATCAATTAAGAGAAAAGATTATGGACAATAAATTAACAGTGGAAGAAAAAGTCAAAGGTTGCTGCAAGATAATTTTCGATTCAATCACATCTTTTGTACTGAATTACTTAATAGATATGTCTTTCTTTTCTTTTATCAAAACATGGATTACAACACAAATGAAAATATAAAAGTAAATATTATACAATGGAATGCACAAAGCCTGCACCCTAAGAAAAGAGAATTAGAACTCCTACTTTGCCGGGAAAAAATACACATCGCAATTCTCAGTGAAACATGGTTTGATCCAGGATGTAATGTCAGAATTAGTGGCTATAATATTTTTAGGGCAGATCGTAGCGATGGATACGGTGGAACTGCTATTCTAACTCATAACTCTTTAAAAGCAACATCTTGTCAACTCAGTCTAAGTAATCCGCGAATAGAAATTGGGTGCATTAAGGTGTATAATTGTACCAGTATAGAAAACATTATATCCGTATACTGTCCGTCATCGGTACAAACGACTAAAAATGATTTTGACGAAATTTTTTCTAGGTTTCATTCGAAAAGTATAATTGCCGGGGACTTTAATGGACACCATTTAAGTTGGTCAACCAAAATAGATGTGAGAGGTCAACAAATATTTGACTCGGTACTGGAAAATAATTATATCATACTCAATGATAGAACAGATACTCGTGTTAAATTGGTGAACAATGTAGTTCAAAGAACATCTCCGGATATAACTACTGTATCATTAGATCTAGCGTTACAATTTGAATGGAAGGTCTTAAATGAAAACTTAGGAAGTGATCACTTGCTAATTAAAATGAGTGGTGTAATTAACTGTGTAAAAAATATTCGTAGAAGGAGAAATTTCAAGAAGGCAGATTGGGCTTCATACAAGTTGAAAGTAGAATCAGAACTATTGGAACTCACTGTACTCCCTTCGGACTCTCAGGCTGCGTACAATAGATTTATAAATATCATTAATGATGCGGCTAACGAATATATACCTACAATTAAAATTTTTAATAATCCATTACAACAAGATAAATTTAAACCTAAACCATACTGGAGTCAAAACTTGTCGTATGCGGTTGCGAAGAGACGCCTAGCTTTAGCCACTTTTAGGCGAAATCCCACACCACAGAACCTTCAAGAATTACAACGTACAGTCAGCGAAGCTCAAAGAGTAATCCGGAATGGGTCTTGTAATTCATTTAGAGAATTTTGCAATAGTGTAGATAATACCACTTCATCAAAGGAGATGTGGAAGAAAATGAGATGGTTTAAGGGCTACAGATGTAGCAGCGGTGGTATAGATAATAGTAAAGCCAATGAATTGTTACTAAGTCTAGCACCAGATTATGTTACACCACTTACTCCTTCATTTGCCTCACAAAATTCACAATTGTGTAGTCAAATCTCGTTACAGGAAGTTATATATTCAATTAAAAATACAGATACAGCCCCTGGGTTAGATGACATATCATACTCCATGATTAAACATCTTCCACATATTGGTTTAAAAATGCTCACATGTTTGTACAATAATTTTTTAACTTTAGGCTTTATACCGGAACAATGGAGACAAGTAAGAATTGTTCCTATATCGAAATCAGATAGTAGTTACAACTTAAATTCAAAATTTAGACCTATAGCACTTTTATCTTGTTTATGTAAAATACTTCACACAATTATAACGCGTAGGATTGAATGGTTTTTTGAAAGGAATAATATTTTTTCTCCAGATACTACAGGCTTTAGAAGATTTAGATCATGCTACGATAGTCTTTCTAGACTGGTATCCCTGATTCACATAGCTCGTTCAGAAGGTTATCCAACAGCGGTCTGTTTTATTGACATAGATAATGCATATAACAACGTAGACCTGACGGCTATGTTGAAAATTCTAAATGACCTGGGAGTAGGATCCCTACTGTGTAACTATCTTTGGCAATATTTACATCAAAGAAATCTCTCTTTACAAACCAACGACAATAAAGTCATAACTAGAACCACTGGTATTGGATTAGCTCAGGGTGACCCTTTATCCCCGTTATTATTTAATGTGGCTACCATAAACATTTGCAAGCAAATTAACCAGGTGTACATCTCTCAATACGCTGATGATTTTATAATACATACCAGTCAGAAAAAGCTGTCAGATGTAACTTACAACTTACAAAACGCTTTAAACACTTTTCAAAGTATAACTTCTGAACTCGGTTTAAACATTTCGCACAGAAAAACTAAACTTTGTATTTTTGGCAGAGGCAAATGTAGAAGTACCATTAATTTAACAATCAATAATAATACAATTGAGCAAGTAAATTATGTGAAATATTTAGGCATGTGGTTAGACTGTTCACTAAATTGGGGCAAACACATAAATGAAACTCAAGCAAAGCTTTATAGACACCTTAACATATTTAAAATTCTAGCAGGATCTAAATGGGGCGTTCATCCTAAACATCTTCGGAGGTTATATATATCTATTTTCCGCAGCAGAATAGACTACGGTAGCTTTCTATATAACACTAGCGCTAAAGTTCACCTCTCTAAATTAGATAGACTACAAAACCAGGCTATGAGGGTTATAGGAGGGTTTATCAAAAGTACTCCTCTCCATGTAATGGAGAGTGAGCTATGCCTACCACCACTCTCAGTTCGTAGACGATATCTGGCTGGAAAATTTTATTTGAAATCTTATGGCCTTGCTAATAAAATTATTGATATCTTAGAAGATTTATCTAAGCTGTGTGAGGGATATTATTGGAGAAATAAGAAACTTCCACTACTCGTAGATTTACATAGAACCTTTAAAAATTACTCTATTCACTCTAGCCCTATACCAAACTGCTACACTTTGCATACTTGGATTAATAATATTGATTTAACAAATGTATTCTTGCCTAAAATTGATGAAATTACCGTAACAAAAAGATTAATTAACAAAAGAGAATTAAAAAATGTATGCGACAATTTTATATTTAATAAATTCGAAAATCATTATAAATTATTTACAGACGGCTCCAGAGATGGTTCTAATGTAGGAGCTGCTATTTTTGATCCACAGATGAACATATCTATAAAATTTAAAATTGACTCAGAAATTTCTATCATGAATTGCGAATTAATTGCTATGGCAGAAGCACTTTTATATATCTCGGATATAGATTCAGAAAATTTTGTGATATTTTCGGATTCAAAAAGCAGTATCCATCACTTGGCTCAGATACCCTCGACTCTTCGAGGCATCCCTGTAGCCATGAACATTATAAAAGCTTTATGTAGACTTAGTAAGGCTAACAAATATGTAAATATACAATGGATTCCATCACATATTGGTATAAGGGGTAATGAAGAGGCAGATTTAGCTGCCAAACAAGCGGCAAGTGAAGGAATTCCATATGAGTGTAAACCTTTGCCTTCGGAGTTGCTCGGGAAAGTTAAACAAATGTGTTCACAATCATGGCGCGAATACTTTGATGAGCGCTCTCGAGGCAAAGGCATATGGTATAAGACTATACAATGTCAACCTCTTCGGCACCCTTGGTACAATATAAAAGTTAGGGACAGAAGGCATGTGGTGGCCCTACACAGACTGCGCTCCGGACACATTCTGACAAACAAACTTAAATTTTTGTTTGCCAAGGTTCACTCACCAAATTGTCCAGTCTGCCGTACCAGATGACATACAACATGTGTTGATGGAATGTGTCCGTAACGCAACGGAACGTCAACAATTGGGAATAATAAATAAGAACATTGGTATTTGTAACAGCATAGTAGCTTCTCCTTGTTCCGAGGAAGCTAAAGTTCTATGTACTTTATTATTGACGTTAAGATTAGCATAAGTATGTGTACTATAATGTGTTACCACTGTATCATTACGGGAGTGGCAGTCACTTAGTGACAAAACTCCGTCTAATAAAAGAGAAAAAAAAACTTATGTCTGCCTTCTCTGTTACCTTAACTCTGAAATTTTGGTAACAGAATTTTCAGTTGGGGTCATTTAATCCTTTAGAAGCATTTATTGTGCCAGCTGTACTAAAGTATCTAAAGGCTTACTTATAAACCTTTTAACGGAATTTCTCCTTTACTCTCTATTCCGCGAGTGTTTTATTATTTTCCAAGGCTGTGAGTACTATTACAGTATTTTCAACATACTTAAATAATGTGAACATATCTATATATAAAAATGAATGTTTGTCCGTATGTCCTTTATAGAATCGTAAGCTATGCATTTGATCATGTGATGATCTTTAGCAAAGTTGTTGTGCCTGAGCCCACGAAGGTTTCTAAGTTAGTATGACCAATTTTCGACAGATGGCG
>DWPA01003704.1:0-13738 GCA_018251375.1 Calpodes ethlius | reverse complement strand
GATTGAATGGTATCCAAAATTTCTGGTATGTTATATACGTATGTATGAATTAAATGTACTTTGACCATGAATAAGGAGCTCCCTTTACATCAAAAACTGGAGTTCTTTATGTGATTCTCTTCGTGGTCTTTTATCCATTGAATTTGCGACAACGTTCCGGTCTTGTTGCTAATAACCATAATTTTAGTAATGTTTGTTACTTTACATGTTTTGTCTAGATTGTAAAAGTTATATAGCTTTTGCTTCTTTATTTTACAAATTGATTGATTATCTGTCAATATATTTATGTTATTGATATGTCAATAACCCAAAATTGATCTTCAAATATATACTGGTTTTAATCCATGACCTCTTCGATTTATTATGTGTCTTTTGCAGCTATTCTCTGCTATTTTGCTACTAATGTATTGCTGTGATTCCCCTAAATTTAGGTTCAGTATACGAATAAAGCTGTTCTGTAAAATGTCTATAAGATTAGGTTAGCAACTTAGGGCACATTTAAATTGGAGCATAAATCTATATGGCAAGTATTATACGGCAGAAATAGGTGTGACAGTGATATTTCCCCGGGCAAATTATAAATGGGTTCTACTACCTACTAATATCGCTTTGTTGTAATTTGCCTACATTTAAGGGTAGTATCCGAATACAACAGCTTTGTTGGTTATATTTGGGTTAGGTTTCCTCTAAGCAACTTTCAGCACAATCTTTAGTTTAAGTTAAATTCCAGTTTAACCAAAAATTACAAACCTAAGTCTAAATGTATTCCTACATTAAATAAAAACCTATTTGCTCACTAATCTATGTTTAATGAATGTTTATGGACTTAACAACATACACTTACAGTTTTCCCTTCATAATTCGAAAAGTTTTAATTACGGAGTACCCCTAATAATTTCATTGAAAGTTGTACCATAGACCGCTAAGATGGGTGATTACAACTTATAGGGTAAATAGTTAAACAGTAAAGTTGCTTGTTATACGTTATAAAGTCCTGTACATACTTGTATTATGAAAAACTAATGACGTTTAATATGTAGTATTACAAGGAGTTCGTTTGTAAACGGTTTTATCTGAATTTGTTATACAGATAGTTCAAATTAGGCTTAATTGAATCTAAGTTATTCAATTCATAAATAGTATAAATAGACAAACTCCGATTTTTGTAGGTTTTTGGGATCAATTTAAAAAAAAAAATGTGTGCTTAGTAGTACGTACTTCTTTTTTTATTTATGTATGAGTAAAAGAAATTGGAAGAATTGTAGATTTCTATAACTTAGGCATATAGCCCATGATGATGATGACACAGTAGCGCTGCAAACGAAAAACAATCACGATACAGTTGCCATGATGTTGCATTTCACTTATTTTCTAGTATTCTGAAAAAAAAAAAAACGGATTTGCTTCCATTTTCGATTCATGTATCCACTGATTAACAACACGATGTTATTGTATTACTTAAAATAGCATAATTATATTGCGTTGCACTATCTTGTAAGTAAGAGGAAATAAATAATTTCCTCTCTTTAATTCATTCTAGTGAAGCGATACACATATACATCGCGACAGTATCGATGCAGATGTCGCTTTTCATCCTAAAAAGTTGCGTTTTACTAGCGATGCTGTGTGGTTACTGTCTTGTGTTTCTAATGCAACTATCTGGCAAAACTAGTGATTTGGTTGCGCGATTTGTAAACGAGTTAATGCTTTGCTTTAAAACAAGTAGTGTACGATCTCCCTTAGACAAACTATTCATATTTATTATAATAAAACATCCTAATTAATATGTGATACTACTATTATAAAGGCGAAAGTCTGTTTGTTTGTTTGTCCTACTTTCACGACGCAACAGAGCGTCGCTATGGTATGATTTTTGGTTTGGAGATAATTGGGAGGACGACAATTACCTTAAGATAGTTTCCACCGTGAACAAATTTGTCATGTCTATCAAGATCCATTATGATGTATATTTCATCCAAATTAAAGGAAGTGTTTAACAACAAAGCGTTGCTTTGCAACTATTGATAGTAATAAATTGAAAACTTTTTATTGCTGTTCTTTCCATAAAGGCGAGGAGAGCCGCGGGCAATATCAAGTAGTTTGTAAATTAAATTTGTATTACACATCAGAAAATGTAAATAGCCAACGCTAGCAAGAAGATACGAAATACGAAATTAAGATTTCAGAACAATTTAAAAGTAGCTATAGAACGAAATCCCGGTTACGATGTCTATTTGAGAGGTAATTAAAAACCTGGATATTCAAATGTAAATTGGAAGGTTAAACATTTTAACAAAGTTGTCGAACAGGAAACGCTTGGAGTTGCGCCAAGGAGACGACTGTTTTTACTCGTCTTCCGGCGAGCGATTTTGCAGACCGCGCCGTTTAATTTTAAAAACGTCTTGAATATTAAAGAAAAATTGTAAGTACATCGAAATTCTGGAAGACTAGTAATTATAGAATAATCTTTATGACCTTTTTGCTCTAATAAGAGACATTAAAAGTATTAATATATTTTTTAAAGTTATTCGTGTGTGGTATTGATTTTATCCATAAAAATTCATCCGTAAACATTCATTACAATAAGTAACTGTTCTACTGCTGGGCTTAGGTCTCCTCTTATGATTTGAGGGATGAGGGCTGTATTCTACCAAGCTAGTCAAATACGGAATGGCAGACTTCACCCACCTTTGAGAACATTAAGGAATATTTTATTTCTTATTTCTTCTTCATAAATCTTATTAGAACATTTTATATGACCTTTTTATTAATAGAATTCATCCACATTACAAAAGTTATATTTGCACTTGAACAAAAAAGACTGAAATCTTTTCACCAACGCCATCAGTTCTTATCTACTAGGTATTCTACATACCTTAGAATTTGGCACATATCACTATTTAAATATTATGCACGATACGAATTCATTGTCGCTCGTTTCAAATATATCAGGAGAAATCCGTTCAAGTTCTTCATAATGTTCTCAGATTCGCTCATAGACTGGCGGATTAGCCTTTTATTTTGAGACGAGACCCTAGTTTATCTATGGATGATATATCCCATGGGTTGTAATGAAGATCACACTACTTCTTCCAAGTGTCACAGCATATAAAACTCGCTAGACCTAACAATAAATGTCAATTAAAAAAAAACCTTCTTGCATACAGAATGCAAAGTACTTTCCACTGATCCTAAAATGAAAAGGTAATTAAAAATTCCTAGAACCTTCACTCCAATTGTCTCTGACATTTAACCCATTTTCCGCTTTCTAAAGCGTCTCGTTCACATTAGAAGAGTAACCCGTCTCGTGTTTTAGACCTTTTATACGCGAGAACCTTTTTGTTATTCCTATATTGCATTGGTATAAGGTCGATGTTTGATCATTATCTTCTACGGTACTAAAATCTTTGACAAGATATTTTCTTACTTAAAAGGTCATTTTCTACGTACGAGCATATCATTGAAAACTGTGTTTTGGCCGTGGCGTTATCTATCAACAAAATGTTCTATTCCTAAACTTGTCTTTTTAAATTAAATATTGATGTAAATATTTTATTTAATACGCTTATATTGAACATTGTATTCTTTATAAATATTGATGAGTATGACCTTTTATTTATTTATTTATTTACACACATGAATTGACAGAACATTAATAAAAGGCTACGCTTCTTTGGCTTCAATTCATAAAATAAAAATTACACTACCAAACTACCGCAACTGTGGATGACGCACTTAAGTGTCTTTCATTCTAAAGTCGTGTCGTTCTTATAATTACGGGATAGGAGGTTGAATCAGAAACTTTTACAGCGAGGAATTTTGTCGTTATAATTAACTAGCAACACCCGCGACTGTGTTCTAATTTTAGCAATTTACATCGAAATCTATTCACAACTTTTCATTTTATACCTTTACATACGAACAATCAAGGAGACAGTAGTACGAAAATTAATTTCGTTATATAAGTTTTCAAATTAATTACCTATTTGAAATTTGTCACAGCTGTCCATGGACGGCATAGTGTTGTGACATTTTTAGCTTGGATGTTATTTTTATTTATAAAATAATAAAAGAGAAAAGACACGGACATCGAATAAAAAAACATCAAGAGACGAGGATTCCGTTTTGACTGTGAAACTCCAAAAAACAATAATGTAATACAATCGTAATCTCTTTAAATTAAATTATCCACGAACAATTGATTATTCATTCCTTTTATCTTCCATTGCACCTTATGTAAATGTAGGTGTATATAAACAAGAAACTAAATCACCAATCTACAGCAAAACCGGCAGCTATCGGGTCCGGTTATTTACAGCCGGGTTTTATTTATACTCGGCCCGCATTTAACATGCAACGCGTGACCTGCTGATAAAACTTTGCCAAATTCCAGTCAGTAAACTAAAGACTTCTCACACATAGCTGCAATACTACGCAATTCAAAATAAACATGTGTTTTTTTACTGGAATACCTCTGTCTTTGAAATCGTGTTAAGTTATTGTCTGTAATGTTATCGTTAGATATAATTAGATAGTAATCGAACTAATAACAAAACTGTAAAAGGAACTTATTTCTATACATTTAATATTTTTGGAAGCTTTTATGTAGATAGGCAATTTAGCACTACAAAGAGCAAAACATTTTTTTTCTTGACAATGTTGTCTGTTCGTCCTTCAGTATGGTGGTCTTCATCATCACAATCTTACATCTCCATACGAACAAGTTTACAAGCTGCTAGAATGTAGATTAACGAAACATCTAACACATAAACAAACATTTATACTCATATCCATACACATATTATAAATGCGAAAGTATGTTTGTTTGCTTCTTTATCTGTCCTTCTTTCTCGGCTCAAAGAAGCGCCGCTCTAGAATGATTTTTGGTTTGGAGATAGTTGGGAGGAGGAAGAGTACTATAGGCTACTTTTTACCGCGAATAAACATCTCATTTCTGTGAAAAATCCATTTTGATGTATATTTTAGACAAACTCAAGTAAGTGTCTAACAAGAAAGAGTTGCCTAGCATCCAGTGATAGAAAGGCATTGGCAAACTTATTATTGCTGTTCTTTTCTAACATGTGTGCGAAGCCGCAGACAACATCTATTTTTTTAAATAAATGTAACAGAAAATCGAATCCATAAACGTGCAGCAAGTAAGTAAAGCAACTAAGATACAGGATCTCCATTAAATTATATGCATTTCGTCCAATGTAACTAAGCCACTTGTACTAAGCTGAACAGGCACATTGAAACAGTCCATACATTATGAAACATCTGCCAGTACCTGTACCAAATTTCCCCAGTCAGTCGTACCAAAGCTCTCTAATATACATAAACACGGACCTTAGCTTGCTTTGTGGAACGCAGATGCGTCCTGTGTATGGTATTGGACAATGTATCTTAATAAAGACATCCGTTGATCGATTACGTAATGTATTTTCAGTTACAGAAGTAATATAATTTTACATTTTCCAGGCAAAGTAATTAGTAGAGAAGTCACCATACGCTTTGGTATTCATTTTATCCGCATTACTTGCATCTCGTAGTTGATTATGGAAGACACTTCTTACAGAATAAACCATTCAGTTTGACTAAAAGATATACATTTTATATTTATAGTAAAGTAATAGTTAAAAATCTAAGAACACGTTTTTATAGTGAAAACAAAATACAGTGCTATTCTCCATTGAGGAGTTCCCTCGTCTGAAGCCAACCCTTAATTAACTATAAAGTAATACTTGTCAAATATCAATCTCATTATTAGAAGTAGTTCTAATTCAGCTTGCAATATATTGTTAACAGTATCAGGCATTACTTTGCGGAAATAGATTGTTAATATTATTAGTCTACTTTGCTACAATCCGCGATTAAAATGTATGATGAAATGTATATACTTCAAGAAATGCGTGGCTATTCCCTCCCTCCCACAAAGGAAAACATGCACTACAGTAAATTAAAGTTTATACCTATTCATACCACCACCAAGACGTATTTCCATCCAAAACGGAGCATAATCAGGGTAAATTGACTCTACGATGGTTAGTCGCAAAGAAATACATTTTAATCGCGGATTGTTTGCAAAGAACACTAATAATAACTTAATTGTAAGATATTATCCAGTTTATTTTAAAATACAAAATATAGAATCCACTACCAAAACTATCTAACTCATAACCTATACCTCCATCTCATGTCTAACGAAAAAGTATTTCGCTTGAGTCTTGAATATTTTACGTCAAATTACAAAAGGATGTAAACGACAGAAGAATGTTCAACGTCTTAAGATATAAATTTAAGATAAAGACAAGGTAATTTTATAATACTATTATTACCCTTACCTTATTCCTTTCGTGCGTTGAAAGTAGAGAAATTTTCAAGATGTAATAAAACGATGAGAGTTTATCAACTTTTTAAACGTTGAGGCGTATCTTTGCTCTAAAACCAATTGTTTATATTAACTACACCTATAACAAAAGCCAATTTGATGAAATAAGATTCTAATCTTATTTGTTTTCAGAGAAAATTCTAGCCTCTTAGTGACAGAACAATTATCTCCGCATCTGAAAGATTCAAGAGCTAAATGGAAAAATTAAATCACTTAGTCGTAGGGCAAGGAAACCGAAATTTGGAATAATATTTTAAATATGGCATATGACGTGAAATATACAAAGTAGCATTGACCAGAAAATAAATATCCAAACAAAAACATTAATAACAAGTAATAATATACAAAAACGATACGATTCCATTTTCTTGCTCAAATAATCTTGGAATTTGTTCAGATTTTCGTCCAAAGAGCGTTAGAGGGAAATCTCGGTATTATCCGCGGGAATCCGAGCCCACGCAAACAATTATTACACACGACAAACGGAATAATCAAATTTCTCACGGAATTCCCGTACAGTCGCCTATTCGTCGACATAATATGACATACACGCGCGTTGTAATACTCGTATAGTAATAATAGTTATTAGGATATTTACTAATCTGTAATATACTGAAGAATGAGACGTATTTCGTAATTACGATTGTGTTCAGCATTATGGAGGAGTTTCTTTTGTTTGGTAATATTTATTTTCGTCAGCTGTATAATAATACTGGAGAAGAGTTATTTCTATAATCTTACTTTAATTATTTCTTTCTTTCTTTTCTTTAATTAGATACAAGTCTTTGCAGGACTATATTTTTCTTTCAATATTTTACTTACAATTAAAATATCTCAAAGTCTATCATAGTTTGATATCTTTATTGATCACATACCATCCGCAACTGATACTAGAACTATCCACAGAATTATAATTAACGGATAATGTTACGAAGCACTATTACCTTAATTAGCTAACCAATCTCATATTGCCAAACCCGCAATTTGCAATAACAAAGCGTCGCAGGTGCGCGACAATCGGGAATCTGTTGCGACAACGAGCAGTCGCGGTCGCGGTCACTAATCGCGCAATTAATTGCCACCTGCAATGCTGCTATTTGCGCGACTTCCTTTAGATAGACGTTATTTATTGTAGCATTCGCGTGGTTAGACGCTATTAGTTGAGAGTATTCGCTAAACCCCAGTATGTGGACGATGTATGTAATAGACTAAAAAAATTACTAACAACGTAGACAAATAAATGATTTTAAATTTGAATTTATCACCATTCATCTATATGGAAGACCTCATCATTACCAATAGTTAAAACAATGTTATAATTTAGATGTGGTTCTGAACTAAGATACTTGGTGTCATGCTAAAAAATATGATTGGGGCTGATTAGCATAATTTATGTTGATGATCTCACATCTGAACAGTTTATCTCAAATATGTGAAGTTATTCAACTTTTCATCCAAAGAGGAGACCAGAGATCCTCATTGTGACTATGGTTCTTAATATTGACGACAAAGTTAAGCATTATCATCATCATTACAACTCATAATTGTCCCACAGCAGGGCTCGGGTCTGATCGCGCAATGTTAGGGGTACTGGCCTAAGTAAAGCATGCTCTTAAGAAACTTTGATCAGAGTTAAATTTTTACCCATGTCTTTCGGCTATATAAAACTAAAATAACAACAAAAAGCTATTAACATTTTAAAATCCGTTTACAGAGTTGAAAATGGACAATAATTTCCACAGTCGGATGGGATTTAATAAAGAGATACCGTAGGTTTCACTCGTTTGATAATCTTTATTGCAAATTGAGCTCGTTACGATGGAACTTAATGAAAGTAAGGAACCCTATTAGCCTCCAAATTGTGACGAATATAATAAACGTAATCGAAGTATTACGACGATTTGAGGAAGAGCAAGCATAATTAACATTTGTGTAATTTGTAAGTCGCCAAATCTAAGCTTAATAAAGTTGTCCGCTAAATTTTAAATAGATATATGACTTACCGAAATAAAAAGTGTACCATTTTTGGACCTAAATCTGACTAAATCTAAACGTAAATCTAAAATCTAGACGTTAATTGTCATATCGTCTAAATGTACATTATCCTATCTTATAATTCACCAATACTGCAAATTCACGGTAAACATGCCAAAATTGATTAGAAATACATTCATATTTCGTTAAGGATAAAGTAATTGGATCAATCGAAAAACCTCCTTAAATGGAAAACTTTGTAAACTTTACCTCTTTTCAAGTGAAATGAGATTAGAACCAAGTATTGATTATTCGTGGAATATAATAACACTGGTCAAGATGAAAATAAAACATCGATGAAGTTAATCATCAACATGTTTTATCAGCAAAATTTGAATCTTTTCTTCCTTTCAGATAATCTTCAAGCGCTGTTTTACCGTTAATCTTTGTAGGGTTTATAGTTCCTGAAACGTCAAATGGCTCGAGTAGACTTTAGGAATCATTGAAGTATTGTATTTAGATTCTACGGCTTCCATTCAAACATATATCGAAGTAATTGTAGTAAATAAATGTCTGCATTATTATGTTATGTTTGTTTCAAAGAAGATTTTATTAAATAAAAGCTATTTCTATAACAAGACAACATCTTGTTAAAAATATTCGACGAAAATTGCGTATCATCGTACAGACTTCAAAGTATCGATAAACTTCAATTTTATTGGCGACATATCAAGTACAAGGATTTCGTCTATAACTTGTATTATTAGTCTTAGGTGCTCCATTTAACCTTGAGTCTAAGCCAGTCTTCTCTTTACGCTATATCCAGTTTAATACCGACTGACGCTCCACCATACACATGTCATAATGATATGACACATGATACTCCTGCATGGCGATAGGAACTATTAGCTGTAGGATAACTATGGCTTGTGTTTGCCGAATTGCAATTATAGTATCAGAACCAGTGTCAAGTGAGTCTCTGTTTACGTTTGTGTTGAAGATCTTAGGAATGGCGATGTCTGTATATAGTTCGATGTTAAAAAATAGTAAACATTTTAGAAATTAAATCATATTTTTTAATAGTACGTCGTGTCATTAAAACTTTTATATTACAGCTATTCTTCTTCTTTCTTCTAATATAAAAAAATGAATGTTTGTCTGTATGTCCTTTATAGAATCGTAAACAATACATTTAATCATGTGATGATCTTTAGCAAAGTTATTGTGCATGAGGCCACGAAGGTTTCTAAGTTGGTACCACCAATTTTCGACAGGTGGCGCCACTGTAATTTCAATAAATTATACATATTGCCATGGCAGTAAGTGTTGGCGTAGCAACGCGCGCAGGTTACAGCTAGTAAAATATAAATCTCTATAAACTGTCTGGAAATAAATAATATCCTATTTTAATTTAATTTAATTAATAGATATTTTCCGACTCATGACCTAATGTCCACAGAAATACAGATCTCGTAAAGGCTTTGTGTATTAATTTTGTTTCAAACGTTTTTCCATGTTTATAAAAATGCGGTAAATGTCCATGCGCCATGTCCATGAGACCAATGCGCGTTATCTAGATACAACAAAACTACCTCTGTATCGGATATATAAATTGTATCCGAGAACAAAAAGAACTGCAATATTCAAAATCATAAGTGAGTTCATGTTTATAGAATACTGTAGTAAAAATAAATCCTACAAAGGCAATAACTATCAAATCATGGGTTGCGTATAGCAGATTAAATTCAGTTAGTGGCCAGTTCAGGCCGGTTCAGTTAGTGCAGTTAGGGGTTAGTGGTAGTCAGTTAGGTGGCTCGTTAATGGACATGGATGATAGTACTACAAAAATCACCATTGGGATGATTGCACTAAGAATAATTTTCGGTAACACTTTTCGATGCACTCACCTTAACGTATTGATATAGAAGTGTAATTCGATAACAAAAGTTAACAATATAAACAAAAATGTTGAAAATCGAAAGGATCTTGGCACGAAATCGTGTAACGTGACTATTTTCTGTTGTGATTCAAATAACTAAAATTCATATTCAGACGCTATGTTCCTACTAGTAAAGTTGAGCAAGAACAACATGTCAAAACTTGTTCGATGTCCACACAAAATAATCTGAGTATGTTCCTCACCCTAGTTGTTTGGTTGTTGTCCAATATTCGTTTCTCAGTCAATATACTCTGCTCAAAAGTTCAGTTTCTATTGTGAGATATAATTTACGAAATTTTACCGCCTGGCTGAGAATTGTATTACCACAAGAAGGCGACGACGTGACTTAGGTAGTATCGAGACTAGATCAATCAAATTTAGTTGACAATCAAATTGCCTTCAGAATATTAACACAACAGAATAAGGTCCTTCGTAATTGAAGAAGCTTAAAGCATACACGATTTCATTAAATTATTACTAGTCTACTTTGCAACAATCCGCGATTATAATGTATGATGGTATATACTTTAAAACTTGCGTGGTACCTCCCTCCCGCAAAGGAAAACATGTATTACAATAAATTAAAGTATATACCAACATACCACCACCAACACGTGTTTCGCTCCGAACCGGAACATTATCAGAGTAAGTTGATTCTACGATACTATCAATACGTGACGCCTAATATTATGAACTATATACACGATGTTGCTACAGTAAAATGATGCAGGCATTTGTGAACAACCACAGTTTTTATGTTTTGAGTTTTTACTCCGTCAAAAACCCTCTGAAATGGCATAACGATTGTTATCTAACATTAACAAACAGGATCAATACCACGGCTTACCTTGTCTTTCGAAGCACAAATGACTTGAAGATTTTTGCTACTTATTATTATACTTATGTTTTTTTATGATTTTTTGCCACTGCGATCATAGTTGATCTATTGTTGAACTACCCGTTGAGAGTTAGATCTGGTCACCAATTCCTACAGTTTTGATGTACTGTAGAATGTTTCTGGGTTCCAAATTTGATCTGAATGGTTGGGATTGTATTTCCTTCGGGTAAGTGGATTCTACAGGAAGTTATGGTCATATAGTCGCAGATGTGAGTTGGAGTTTCCTCTGCTCTCAATGCAGAGTCGGCAGGTGTTACTCAAACCTATCTTGTGTAAACCTAAGCTGAGGTTTTTATTACTAGCAGTCACTCATCTTACTACGAACTGCGCCTTCATATGTATATTCAGTCAATAAAATAATATACTCAAATCGCCAGAATTTAAGTGCTTCAAATATTATGATTATTAGTACAATAAAATTAAATCATAGAGGTTTTTGTTAGTCTCTGTTAGTTCGATAAGCCACAAATTTAATAATAATTTTCATTTTATTCATGTAGTATTATATTTTCGTTTATTTTCACTATTCAATGATTTGTAATTATTATCCAGCAGTGATAACGCCATTAACCAAATTGTCTACCACAAATTAATTATGATAATTTCAGTTCGTCTAAAATATCATTCTACATATAATAATTAATTGCATATCCATTACTAGGTATTAACTGAACATGATGAATTTTGATGTATTTAAATGAATTTTGGTGAATAAGCATTACTAATGTGTATCATTGTTAATTCCAAATTCTTCATTTGGAGTAGCATTGATATTAGATATGGGTTAAACTTTACTTCCCTGGTCAGTTTTATAAATTAATGAACATGTTTTGCTTTGTGATAGTTACGATTCACAAAAAAGGTGTATATGCTTCAAAAGATAAATGGCATTTGTAGATCCATTATAAGAATTTAGTCTTTAATAAGTAATAAGTCAATGGTCCATCAGTCAATTTAGTTTGTGCCTTAAAACCTTTGTTTTGAAATTGTAATCTTTTACATTGCATTACGTGATCGCATCAGAAATGATGAGATCCATAGACGAACGAGGGGAACCGATTTCTCTCAAAGAATTAGCCGGCTGAAGTGGCAATGGGCTGGCCATATAGTAAGAAGGATCGATAACCGTTGGGGAAAAAAGGTCCTTGAATGGCGTCCATGTCTCGGAAAAAGGATTAGTTCGCCCCGCAACCAGATGGGCTGACGACCTGAAGAAGACAATGGGTATTTACTGGATTCAGAAAGGTCAGGGCCGGTCTGACTGGCACAAATTAGGGGAGGCCTATGTTCAGCTATGGACCTTCAAAGGCTAATAGATAGATAGATTCATTTCAAAATCTGAAGCTAAATCTTTATTGTATAATATTGTCTTTGGGAGAGCGTAACTACTTACGAAAACGCGATCTCAGAAGAAAATAAATCTATGACATTGACACGTTATGGGTTATGACCAACAATGACAAATTTATATTACTGTTCAATAAAATCTTCTCGTCATCGTATACGTAGCAAAAATGCATTACGATGCATTTTCTCGCTTTTGTGACATCGGATTTCTGGCGTAGAGAACAGACGATTTGTCCCATTTCAATCCTACAGTCGTTTTAAGATTTCATTGCAATTGCATACCGGAGGTGACGTACACATTTTATTTAAATTTTTAACTAACCGTACTAGCTATATTAATTTTAGTTACATTTGATGTTACGTCATGTATTGAATTATGATAATGTGGTTTAGAAACAGACTGCTACGTAGGAACAGATGTAAACGCACACAAATAAACACACGCACACATAGATACACACATGTATGCACGTATTCATAGATATATACGGGTTAAAATAATAAACCTACTTTTAGTATCGTAAAATAAAAATGTATCTTTGACTACACACACACATACACATAACAATATGTCACTTAACTACAAATGTTATACACGACAAACTATTTAGTCGTTACCGCACCGGTCAGCGATACTCAAAGCGGAAGAAATTCAAAACTATTCTAAACGCCGGAAGTTGTTTAAACTTTGGTCAAGTTTAACAAAGTTTCGCTGACTTTGTTCGCTTAAACTGTGCTTAAACGTTTGAGATGTCAGTACGATTTCATCAAGTTATCTTGTGTTTAATAAACAATTACTTTTAGATTTAATTTTTAAGGCTGCAAAAAATATATTTTTGGTTTAAGCGTTATGAGCATAATTATACTTATCTTGTAAGGAGCTTGACCTATCCTGATTTCAATCCTCATCTGCTAGTGTTGCATACAATGTAATTTTAAGGAAGTATAAGACAAAGATTATACCTTAGTTTTTCAATCACGTCAGCGTCCAATGTTTAACTTTTTAAGGGGTAGTAGTAGGAAAAGTGGGGTTAATTCCTGTATAAGTCGGATTGTAATGTCTAAGTAACACAGTTCTCTGATATCTTTAGGGTGCGAAAGCTATGCTTGTCGCTATATTGGTCTGATCTGAATATTGTGAAGTACTTTTAGTTGCTTAAGCGTTGTGTATTGTTTGTAACGTAATTTGAGT
>DWPA01003703.1:0-13739 GCA_018251375.1 Calpodes ethlius | reverse complement strand
GGACATTGTCCACATTTTCTTTATTAGAAACATTGAAATATATTTTTTTATTTATATCTAACATTACCTCTACACATTTATTATCTGTTACCTTTGTGATTTTATGGCTTATTTTGTGTGCGTGTGCCAAATTTTAATTTTCCTGTATTTCATTCTCTCCACTAGTAGGACGATTTTTTTCGAGATTGGGTACATATTTAATAATTTTACTAAGTAATAATATTATTCTACATTTAGTTACTTGTTACGCAATTGCTACCAATGTTAAATATACTATAATTAGTATATATCGTATTATATCATATCGTAGGATCTACTCCTACCCCAAATTATAACACTTATATATTTATATTTTATAGATCCTAATGAACTCAATCCTAATCCTATCCTCAACTGAATCCTAATGACTCAAAACTATCTTCAGGAATACATCATTTCCTTATAGATCTTAGAAAAAGAAAAAAGAAACTCCGACCCCTAAGTCAACACACGCGTGTTACACATACTGGATCGTTCGATAACTTACAGAATCATACATGTAACTGGTGTTAAGTTTAAGTACCGAAGTTTATAGATAAGTTAAGCTGTCTGACATTTAGCCCTGAAAAATTCCGCGTGAAATCCAAGGCTTAACGTCCTATCTGCACTTATCCCGGCCTACCGCAGGCGGAGCGCCGAGAGCCGTCTAATGGATGTCTGGCGTCTCACTTTATCTGGATTAGGGGCTGCGTATCAGCATAAATATTTTCATTTTATCTTGAATAATACTCTCTTTATAAAGAAATATGTAAAAAGTTCTTAAACCTAAAATTGTCCTTGACGTATGCGGCGCTATAGATGCGTACTACAATGAATATTGTCCACTTTCGATAAAACAATTGTTCCGGTGGCGAGCAAACGTAAGCTAATGGTAGATGGAAGTGGGTCACGCTTCATAAACTGTAATTTTTACGTTCTCGCACTGAGCAAAACCCACCTACATCGAATTCTTAAATTACTTACGAAATAGAGTGAAACGACCCAAAAGCTTTTACACGCCGCCGTCGGTTCCAATTAAATTCTTCCAGCTATTCCGATGAAATCGATCGCAGTGCTTTTTTAGAGAACAGTCGCAAATAAAAATAAAACGCTCATGCGATGAATGTCGCAATTAATTAAGTGAAGACGGCGCGCCGGAACGCCCACTCGGTAAACACGCTGCGCCCGCAACACACCATGATAAGGATTTATGTGGAAAACTTACTTAACCTCAGGCACCAGCAAGTAAGATTAAGTTTCCTGCAGTATGCTGCATCAAAGATTTTTATAGACCAAAGGAGTTTTGTGTAATCACAAGCAAAGGAGTACATCGACCACCTTATTGTGAGTGGTCTCTGATATGTTAGAGGCATCAAGTAACATGTTCCCAGTCAAATTGAAAGCTGGATACCCTCTATTGACCAACTGAAAAATTTACATGGCAGTAGGGTGTAATGGCCGACTGGCCAGTTGACCTCCTTCTAAAATCGACTAATATATATCATTTCCTTTGCGTTTCGGTCAGTAACATTGCGGGTACCACCGCTTTCTTTACAGACACGTTGTTGATGCTTTTGGTGTCAACTATGTCTATTAACAACGGTAACCATTTACGAATATAGAAGTCTGACAAATAAAAGTGTACTTTCGTGAATGCTCATGCACTGTCGGGAAATTAATTCGATGAACCAAGCGACCTACATTAAAAGGCGACGCCTGTTGTTCAGAACCAAGTACCCGGGGGTGCTGGCATCGCAAGGATGTACAGAGCTCGTAAAACGTCAATTGATTCTAACTTGACACTACATTGAGAGTTAGTGACTGTAATTACCGTTCGTCAATGTTGTCTGCAAGCAAACTGCAGTCTTGCAATGTTTTTTATTTTACTAACCGATCACTATTTAAAGTCGATCAATTATTATCATACATAAAATATATTTATGAGGAAGACAATGTGCAATCAGTAAAGTTCTAAGGGCAACACGTGGGCGCTCGGCTGGGGCCGCCTACACAGCCACACGCGCAGGCAGGGAGCATTTCATCGCTGAGACGAGAGACCGCAGAATGTAGCATTGCGACAGTCATTGAATGTACCGCTTAATATCCGATATAGACTATTTTCATATAAGCATTATAGTATATGCAAAACACTATCTAATTATGTCAAAATCCAGTTATTGTCTATAGAAATAAAACTTCTATGAGATCTTCAATATGTCAATACATTTGCACTTCTTCAGATTAGTGAACTGTACTAAAAATATTGTTACTTTATATTAGGTCGAAAGCAAAATTAATCTTTAATCTTCAATCAACAATTTCTGGCTTATAAAATTAGCTAATAAACGATTCATGAACGCTTTAGGTAATACCGCCTTTCAGACTCCGTCTCGGACATAGCCTTTAATTAATTAAATAATTGTATAACCTTAATTCAAATGAACTTTAAAATATTTGCAACGCAACGCAATTTGACCGTTCTCGAAACTGTAACATTGAATGCAGTAAACATTGCATAATGAAGAATAAGAATATCAAGTCATCAATGATTACTAAGTCAAAACGTAAAATTATACATGACGTTATATTAACGAGAAATGCAGGTAGCCTAATGGGAGCACCTAAATTAATCTGTGCCATGTAGGTAAATTGTAAAAACAAATTGAACAAAAACTATACATCTGAAGTGACGTGTAACAATGTTGTTAAGTCACGCGTTATTTATTTCAGTGCGGATAATTAAACAATATGTAAATGTGAATTCCGTGGCGGAGTAATAACTACAATCACGGGCGGCCCAGGGCTTCGTGTTAAGGTTTTGATGTTGTGTCGTTTGTACGTAATTAAAACATTTAAATAAACTTGCGAGCTAATGACTTCATCGCTGCCACTAAGGTTTCGCACTAAGAATAAGGGACCGTTGGTTTTTCACCACGGTGTAGGCTGGATGCGACCTGATTCTCGCCGCAATTTGTTTCACCTCATCTTTATCTATATTTAAGTATTTGTAAAGACTCGCAGAGATTATCTTTTGAAATATTTTCTTAGTTTCCATTCTGTAAGGTCACTCAATCAAAATTAAATCTTTAAATTATACGTCATTACAAAAAGTTGCAAATGCTCGACCCATCAAATACCCACTCGTCATAGTGACCTTGGGAAGATCTTTCTAGATCTCATACCTGTGCCGACCGAACAGGGCATCGTTAATGTCGACAGAAGCCGGCTCCTCTACATGGTGATAAGGTGTAAGGATGACAACATCATCACCATATCATAGAACTGTAAATGGCCGATGTTTATTCCGATTAATCTAAGAAACCGCTGAAATAAATTGTGAGAAGTTTTCAATGATATATTCTAATAAGCATTTAGCGTATTTTATTTCGGTTCATAACTAAAATATGTGAGTTTAATAGAATACGTTTACCGAGCGATATCCTACCAGTCTGCCAACAATCGCGTCGGCTTCTAACGCTATTTACAATAATGTACACTACATTACCTGGCACGATGATGATTAACATTTAGGACAAAAGAGGGTCCATCCATTTATACTAGACTTGAATCTAAATCCCATATTCGTCATGTATCTTTTCCAACCACGAATAAGGCTATAGATATGTTATGAGATTCCTAATCGAGATCTTGAGATTTGACATTTAATTTTTTCAACCCAAGCCCAAGGTAGAAGGGTCATAGTTCGTGTAAACTTTAATGTCGTTTATTTTAGTTGCATTTTTCTGTTTTGTTTCATTTTTGTATCTGTATCGTGTTATATATTTATTTCAGTCCTACAAATGTGGGCTCTAGTAAATATGGAGCATATGAATATATCTCTCTTTTGTACTAAATAACTAGCTGAATAAATACTGACAACGTCGCAGAATCGCGTTGAATCGCGTGGCGGTGTGACCGAGTTCTAACACGTGCAATAAAGACGCGAAATGCTTTACCTTCCTGTGTGTTTACTGAGAACTATCATCTGGAGCTTTTCAAGGTAAGCGGGTCTATTTTTATCTGATACCGCTTTAGAAAAGGAGTTACATGCAAACATAAATTACGCTCCCTCGCTCACTGCAAAATCCCAAGCCAAATATAACCCATTTTACACAAGCGTCTGAGTAAATTAACTAAAGTAAAAGTTTTAATGAGTCTCGGTCCACCAATGTCAAGGATGTACGTAAAACGTGGTCGTGACGTAAGGGACGGCGGGATGAACGGCGAGCCTGGTGAACCGCAATCCGCATTTGCGAACAACTAACGACAAATTCGTCAAGCATTAGACGTAGTTTGAAATAATTTGTACTTTTTTATTTACATGGAACAACGTTATGTGCGATATCACATTGTTTAAATGAATGCAGTCGGAAATAAAAACACGACCTCGTATAATTAACGTAAGGTCACTAACAATCGAGATGCATGGTCAGACGACAGTTTACTGTCAAGTATCTGGGTTCTAATGAGTGGTGTCATATTCTGCGTAACCATGATCCACCTGGTTGGTCGAAAAGATGGAACTTTCATAAATTAGAACTTGAAATTTTGGGATAGTCCAAGAGCTGTAATGCTTATGTGCGATTATCACACTTGCAGACCGCCGGCTTACATTGAACCTAAGTTATCGGCTGAATTAACTATAGGTCGATATTTAACTAAATGGGTGATCACATGTGGAAAAAATTCTTATGTGCTTCCCTGCTTTGGCGAGCAAGCAAAGCAGTCCCTCCCGGTTGTTATTATTATGTAGCAGTTCTTAATTCATGACAGGATATATTTGGACGGCATAGAACAAACTTTCTATGTTTAGGTTGGTCTGGTGTAGTATGTTCTGGACCTCTTCAGGAAGAGTGACTTAAGTGGCATAAATTATATGGGCCATTAATCCAGTAGAATCTAATAATGAGAGTCTGGTACAATATGTTATTGTAATAAGGAACAAATGAGTCGATAAGTCAATTACCTAACTAACCATGTAAGTATTTACCGTTGCAGGGAACCATCTTGTTTTAAGCAAAATCTGACACGTGCAAAATGAACACTTAGCACCTAGCGAAAAGCTGGGACAACTAATGAACAAAGAACTCTTAACGAAGCTCGCTGCGCCACTGCCAAGGACGAGATACGCTTGACGTCACAGAACACCGCGGCCAAACCAAATATTATTCAGATAAAGCTCCACCGCAGTACTCACACATGCTGGATGCGAATGCCGATGAAATTTTAATGATCCTCTACACGTAAACTTTGTACCGTTGGTGCGGAACAAGGATACCGCGTACCTGCTAATTTATAATCCGTCTGCAACTTTTAAATTATGATGGATACAATATTTAAGTGGATTAACGTGTTATTTAAGGAAATTTATTATTAAATTGAAGAACTCGCTTATAACATCATCAACATCCCAGTTTTGCGTTTTATAATCAGAGAATATTTACCATATATTGGTAAACGCCAATCGACTGGCGATGCGTGGGGGCCACCGCCACCCGCCCACGGACTGTCGTCCTCAGGATTTATCACGAGCCCCGTTATCCGGCGGAACGACGGGATACTTGCATTCCGTTTTATCGCCTTCAAATGGAATTCTGAACGCGTGCGACATTTGCGTAACATATTTTCGCGGAAAATGGATTCCGATTTGTCTTTTGTTTTGAATGAATGTGAACATATTGGAAAGTTCAAATCATTTGTAGGATTTATTTGACATCTACTTTGCAGAATTTGCGTTCGAACCCTTTTTTCGTTGTGTGAACATCCAGTTATTTACGTTACAGTTTTGTTAAAACAATAACGAATGTATCTAACTACTAGGACTAAAACAGTCTAAAGCGGTAAACATAAATACGTATATTAATTATTTACACTTATCTACCGACCGTCGCGGCGCTGTAGAAAGAACGAAATAGGCGTCGAGAGCAATACGGCAATCAGAACTGCGCAAGCGAGCAGCACCACCAGGTTGTCCCATCTCGAGACAAACTGGGCCACGTTTGCTGCTGGACCACCGTCCGTGGGGGAGCAGTAGCACGGCTTCAGATTCTTATCCCGCTCCATCTCCCTCAGCTCGCGGTTAAGATCTGGACTGGAGTGGGTTACCTTCTTTTTTTTATCTTCCTTCTTCTCAGACTTCGACCTCAAATCTTTGGAAGATTCATCAGGCTTCTTGTACCACTTGGTTGACTCCTGCCCCTTAAATTTCTCACCCGCTAGATGATGGGCGGACTCTCCCGATTTACTCATACTGAGTGCCGCCGAGCTGAGCGCGGTGGACTTCGGCGGTTCTATCACATTTATTCTAGTTAGCGAAAAAAGGTTCCTGTGGGAAGGTTCGGGACTCAAATCTCTGGTCGCAGATTTACTGCGCATTTTTAGGATTTTGCTGGAAGATTTAGTTAGGTTTGGGACGCTCCATTTAGTAGAGGATTGGGAGGGACCTGGGAAGGGGAAGAAGGGTCACGTTAGTAAATAATAAAAGATGAAATAGGGTTACGGCTAGGGCTTTATGTAAATGGGGATGACTCCTTATTACTATTTAAAATGTATGGCACGTAACTACGAATTTTATTAAGGACCCACTGGAGGTCGTATCTAAGCTAAAATGACTCGGAAAGCCATTATGAAGAAAGTATATCACAAGGAGCGGGTCGCAGAACAAGAGAAGACCCTCTGAATTATTAATGATATGAAAGTTAAACAGCGCTTGTTCTGTGTACCTAAACAGGACGAGCGGCCGAATTGTTCAGCGTTACACTCGACCAGACGAACACGTTCCCGGCGATAACAGCTCCGTTTAATATACAGTAGGGTACAACACTAATGTAATTCAGTAGGACGACCAATTAAAAACGTTACTCATTTGAAAGATGATTCTTCGTTTGTACATACTTAAAACACGACTTATATTTAAATCAGATCAAAGACAATAAGGACATTAAACAGTTTCAAAGATGACGTATTCAACATTAATTAGTCTTCCACTGAGATGTGTAGGATTTTAAAGTGGCTCTAGCATAGCAACGTAACATCTTTATATTCCAATTAAGCCAATTATTTTACGTCTGATGTTTGCTTACTGAACCGTTTAATGAATTTGAATGTGGTTTTCACTGACGTATTGTTTTATGCTTGGATTAACATGAAGCATTTGCTTTATTTTAATCGGTTCACACTTAAAATGAGATATATAACTTTGAATAATCTCGTCAAACCTTTTTCTGAGAGTGAATACTATAATATAGGTTTTCGAAAGTGAAGAAAAGACAGTTGCTAGTTAAAGTAACCGTTGTTTTCTATCTATCTATCCCTTTCTATCCTAAACTATCTATTTGAAGACTTTCTGTTGCTATCATCAAATAATGCAATACAATACCGATGAGACATTCTAGACAAGCGATGTGCAATAACATCCAGCTCTTGCCAGCACAGCAGACGTAACGCTACACATCAACAATTACTTAATCGTAACATTCGCGATGTTGTAACGTATTCAGCAAACTGAATACGGAGCGACCTAATTCAGTGCAAGCGATAATAATTAGCTCAGTGCTTCTTTAATGAGCGAGGTATCCCCGGGGTCCGTTGCGTAACCCCCCGCGCTTCGCCCTCGCGGCGCCGCCGCCCGCGAATACGACCCGTCCGGCTCTACGCGTTAGTGGCGTAACGCACCCATTTGCAATACGCACGCACGATGACTATAATTTGTTAAATAAGCGAATTTAGTTGACACATGTCTCATTTGTAAAACTGTAATTTATCCTAAAGTAAACTAAACCTACTATATACTACTACTATGCATACTAAAAGGCAGCCAGGGTGCTGTGTGATGACTGGCCATATGCTCTGTCCGGTTGAAGCTGTAAAGACCCCTGAACTCAAAAGTAACTGGCTATACCAAAAAGAAAGGGTCAGAACTTCGCAAACCTGTAATACATTTAAAAGTCCTATTCCAAGACACCCCACATTATGGGGTAGACGACAAAAATAATCTTCCCCAATACGTGTGGGACTTTTATTTTTAAGATTATATTCTACCGCTTTGTCAGTGTGCTGAGTGTGTCTGCGGACGGCCGGATGGACAGACAGACATGACGAAACTTCAAGGGTTCGGCTTTGACGACAGAGCCGCAAAAAGGGGCTATCTAATGATATTATGAATATTAAATGAAGCACACTCTTCGTAACATTCTAATGAAGGTAGACAGTTTATAAGACAAAAACATTTTTGTGAAATATTTTTTGTCTCCGAAATGTTTTAAAGAGAAACATTATCAAAATATTGCAAATAATAGAGTTAGTGAACTTGTGGATCATAGCCAATAATATATTTTTTAAGAAAGCGAGTTTTTAGAGCAAATTTTATTCTTTTAAATTTGAATATTGGAATTGCTGTCAATAATGCCAAGTGAGCTATAAAATTTACATGAACAAACGCGTGTACTAGTAAAGAGTTCTCCATTTGCAAACATTTGTCTGCAACCATAGAAAAATATGTATATATATTTCCTTCGATTAGCGCACTTTTATTTGTAATCAAATTTAGAGATAACTAACCACTGAACGTATTCCAATTTCTGGAGAAAAACGCCCCGAAACTTCTGTCAGACGAAAAAATATAAAAAGTTAAAAATGGAATACACACGTATTACATAAACCATTCTTTAAAAAAAAACATCCTTTGTTTACCTCCATCCCACACCTACGTGCAAACTGCAGACGCGATATAAACGATGACTCGTAGACGAGCAGGAGATCGGATCGGTGCGAGCGGCGATAAGGCGCGTTGTCGGAAGTCGATCTCTGTTTGGCATGCGCCATCGCCACTACCGTAGACACGGAAGCGTGCACTTCCGTACGACGGCTACGGCGGCGTTCACGGCCCTATCTAGCGATGATAGCGCTTTCAGTAGCCATTCACTTAGATCAAATATAGTAAACTAATAAGGACACGTATAAAACAGATTGAGAAGATATTTTTGGTATTCAAAATTTTAGATTTTAGTTCGTCCGCTTGCGCCTTTGTCACCGCAGCCTCCTACCACTTAGCTCAGTCTCGTACTACTAGAAAGTTAAAATTTGACTTGGTAGCCAACCACAGAGCTATACACTGCCCATAGCCCGATACACACTTGGCTGGTGGTATACTCAATTACTTTTTTTAAAACAACATTGAACACATTTAAATATTAAGCTGTACTCCACTGATCCCTTCATGACGTTTCGCACTGCGACGCTACCCGCCTACTTGTATGACGCACGCCTCTCACGAATTAATAACGCGACGTAGGGAGATTGCTTTGTCAAACTCAACGGACTAAAATCCAGGGTATTATCAAGACAAATGGTATCAGTAGTACACCACAAAAAGTTTCAGAAACGTTTTTAGAAACATATATTTTAATGCATACAGTCATCCCGGATCACTTTCAACAATAATTTAATTTTCAATGCGATATTTTCTTTAGCAGGAGGTTTGACATTTCCTTACATAAAGAAATTAAAGACCCGTATATTATACTAGTTATTTACGTCTGTTTGTTACAATACGACTTCTAATATGAATTCCGGAAGATTTACGTAATATGTAAAATAAATAAATAAACGCTAACACACTCATACACCCGCAGTAGAATTCCCTGTGTCGCGGGTAGCATGGACAACACAAATAACACGTCACTAACACCCATGACCCGAGAACAAATACAGCCGGGAATCGAACCCGGGACCCCTCGCTTCGCAGGCAGGGTCACTACCAACTAGGTTACACGGGTCTGTCTGTGGAATTAACATTATATTAAAACGTTTTTAACGTTACGCCAGACGTGTTCCAGGTTAAGTTTACAAGGATACGTTTTACAAGGATAAATCGGATCGCACAAACTGAATGTTATCGTCCCTTTGCTAAAATTGGAGCGCGAAGTATCCTTGAACTTGTTTCGGTAACCGAATGCTCGCCACACTTGCGGGTCGAGCTAAACTTTACCCACGAAACTCCGGCAGTTCACCGCACGGGGTGCTGTTCATGTTTCCCGGTTCCTAGTCTACCCTGTGTCAGGTGCGATACAATCAATCGCGCGGAACACTTCATATTTCGTTCCCTAATGAGATATACACGAACGTTACTTTGTAGGTATGTTTTTAACTACAGCAGCTCTCTTCAAACAAAAGACAATTTGCCTCGTATTATGCACGTCTGGCAATTTGTAAAATTTTAACGGTTAATTTTTTACAATGACTTTGTATTTTACGTCAGGAATTGTATTACAAAAAAAAATCTTTCGTCCGTTACCTTGAAAGTTATAACAATGCAATACATTTTTTTTATTTTGCAATACTATCACGTGTTAATCTATATCAATGTCAGATAATAAAGAAATCAATAATATCAATATTGTTTTTCTCTTCGGAAATAACACACCTTATCTACATGAATTAGAACGCAAGAACTCCGGCTATGCAGAACAAAAACGTGACACTAAAATTCATGTTCAAAGTGAACAATAACACGGTTCACTGACTTACTATTGATGATGATAGCGAGCCAGACAATCCGACCGTCCGCGAAAACAGTCGAAATTAAAATAAGTTTCTTGGTCACCAGCATACTTCAAAGTAAGGAAGAAAGACAAACTGATCCTAAGGGCTTGGTATACAATGACAGATTTTTATTTTATTTCAAAAACTAAGCCTTAGTGTACTAATCAAGGTAACTCCTACAGATCGAATAATAACCTGCAGTGACATCAACGTTAGAAACAACACGCACGGATTACGTTATTTTCACACTAACTGCTGGTGTCTTATAACCTATCTATTAATACCTGACTGACAAGAGATGTAGCTATGAGAAGATAATAAAAAGATCTAACAATAAATATCAGTACAGTAGCTATATATTCATTTTTCCGTTTCAATAAACAAACTCATCAAGCTTTTTTATCTAGAAAATTGGTTTGACCTATGATATGCGTCCAAGGGCATATCGTTCGTTAAAATTACTGAATAATATGCAAGTCCATAAAAAAAGATAAGCTATCAGCAGCTGGAATATAACCTATATACGTGACTTATGGCCAATATTTCCTGAGCGCTTTTGTGTTTCGGAGAGCACGTTAAGACATCGGTCCATAACAATTATTTATTAAGACATGTCGGAAAGTTTCGCGTAGCGCATACTTACCGCTTGGCCACTTACCCTTTCACCGATCCTTACTGGATCAGTTTGGTGGGGATAGGTCAATCGTCATGAGAGACCGGAGCCCCAAAATAAGCCGTAGTAATAATTAATGAGATGAAACAATTATAGGAGTGGATCATTAATGAACAAACACTACACATGTACTGCCCTATATCTGGCACTAACCTGGCTGCGAGTGGCGGCGGGTCTCGGCGGCGGGCCGCGGCGACAGCGGCTCGGCACCGCGCGACACCACGCGGCGCAGCTCCCGGTTTTGCGCCGGATCTGCCGCATCCCACGGCCGCAGCTCGGTCACACCGTCCGCGTGCACCTCCCGCATGAACGACTCGATCAGCTCCTTGCCTGCCGAAAACGATCAAATATTCACATGGCGATACTGATTCATGATAATCATAATGGTCAATATTATTATCATCAATAATAATCGGCACCAAATGTAGTCGTCAATATCCCCAGGGATCCTTGACAAAACACTATTCTGTTTACTGTCAAGTAATTGAATACAAATAATAAATTAATAATTTCTTTCACTATTAGGATGAGGTTCCACCAGAAACGTGCGAGGTAGGTTACTGTTACCCTTGCGAAGTAAAATTCCACCAACGTGTACTTCATTTTCCCAGCCTCATACAGGCAACTAATTCTATTAGTCCACCAGCCACTGATAACTGAACTGGGTTAGTCGATCTGCAAACTTGTGTCGTTTCGTAAGATTAAATCCTAAAGGAACACTCCAAAGAACGTCCACGTAAGCGGAATTAAAATTTTGCGTTTGCGTTTCATATATCTATTTGTTCTATAAATCAAACGTACCCTTGGCAATGTTGGCGGCATACTGCTTCATGGCGATCTTCTCTACCGTGTTCTCCAGTCCGAAGAAGTTTTTCACGTCGAGCAGAGCGCTTTGCTCGAAGCACGTCCATTCGGGATTCTCCGGGTGGACCTGTGGGTGCAAAAGTTACAAATGAGAATTTAGAATTTGATAAAGACATACCATCTAACATTACACGGCTGGTATTTGTACTGTGAAACAACACATTTGCCCTTACCTATCCCAACATCCGATGACGCTTCACGTTCCTAACCTTATCGATCGGTTACGATTTGCATGTTCTAGCTTCCTGGGTATGACTCCTAGCACAGTAAGCGTGGGGATAACAAGTATAAATTAAGCGACAATACAAATTCACGGTTTTTTATTCTCATCCTGGTTGTCTCAAGAAATACATCGACCGCACGACGAAGCAAGCACAGTTTAGTACTAGAAGTATATCTCTCCTATAACAGAAGCGAGGGTTGACGTGTAGTAAATAATAAATTCAAAAACAGAAAAAAATATTCCTACGAGCTCGGCATAAAAGTCACCCTATTCTTTGTCTTCAACCTACAATTCTTGGTATTGAATTCTTTAACGGCTATTAAAATAATATATGTAATCATGTGAGGTGGAAGTTTCCTTTAATACGTCCGACGTGTACCTACACCGTACGTGTAAATTAATAGGTAACGAAGGCCACTAGAAACATGCGAGACTTTGCAGATATATTGATTATGGAAATATATCAAACAGCAGTATTAAGAAGAATATTATTTGAAACCAATTAAGCTATAAAAACCGCGGGTACATTCTGTCTATTCACATTACCAGAATATCGTTCGAGTGGGAGACGGTAAAATAGCATGAAATCTGTCAACATCAGATCCTACAACTATAACCTATAACTAGTATCATTCATCTGATATTTTAATTAAATTACTCTAAATTTAATAGTTAATTCAAATTTGTTTTTGACGTCATATTGTCTGTAACTATTTGACACAAAATTTGACGCTATTCAAATATAATTAGGAGACAATGTTTGTGAGTTGTGTTGGTATACCAGAGATAATTATGAAAATAGTCATCGGCTTTTAAAAATTCTTTCACCAGAAGAATAGTACGTTATTATTGTGTGACATACATTATATATTTTTTAATCTTATTTACATCCGTACAAAGCCGTTGATGGTGTTAAATATTGCATGAAGTATTAAGTGCTTTATTGGCTTGTAATTATAGCATTTCAATATGTTGCAATCACAATCGATGCCAAGGGCGCGCTGCTCGTAATGGTTATTCGATAATGACACTTATCACGTTATCTGGTACGGAATATCGACACTGTAACGTAACAACTACCTTTGCTCTTGACTTCGCTAGCGTACAGGAATTATAATCAACATTGAATCCTAAAGCTTCTCCATATGACCTAATAGGTTACTGACGTGGTTTTAATTTAATAAAAAACACACGTAAGGGTCTATTCGTACTTGTGATAGAGAAACTATGGAATATCGCACGACGGCGCTAGCGGTAAGGTTTGGACCCTGTGACATCTCCAAGTCCCAGGATATTTGTAAATTTGATTATTTTGAGGCCCAAAGTCGAGATTAGAGACATGGGTATGAAAGTTATAATATATTCATTTAGTTGTTAATTGGTCATAAAAGATATTTATTCGCGCAATGTGTGATTACC
>DWPA01003702.1:0-13744 GCA_018251375.1 Calpodes ethlius | reverse complement strand
ACATACCACCACCAACACGTGTTTCGCTCCGAACCGGAGCATCATCAGGGTAAGTTGACTCTACGATGGTTAGTAGAAGTTAGTTAGTAGTAAGTACTTAGCATCATAACTACCAACCATCTCAGGACAAATCAAACGTGTACAGTATCGATTAAATTACATCCTTTTATTCCAGATCCCCTATAGCCCTGGTTTTCATAATTGGACCAACTCTATGTCAAAATCCTATTGCATTGTGATTCAATTTACATTATGTATACAAAATTTAACGCAATCGGACACTGGAAAATATAACCTTCCACATTTAATTATAGACTCTGGACATGTGAAATGAAACAAAAGATTTTAATAATAAAATGATTTGATATTGTAATAAACAACATCAACATGACAGATTCATCTTCTCCTACTAAACCTCTCGGCCTTTCCAAATTAGTAATAAGACTTAAAGATAGTGTTTTAATTTTTCTCACTTTTTAAATGTTGTGAAAGAAGTATTTTACAATGATGAAAATAATTTGCGTTACAGTCACAAAGAGCTATTAAGTTCACTGTAAACTGCACGTACTTTTACTAAATTCCACTACATTTTCGTTCATTCGGAATAATTACAGTTTTTACAAAATCCGGCGCATATTCATTAAATGGAATTTAGAGCTTGCGCACTCGTAGTCTTCCTGTGGATAATTAAACATTGTTACAAAGGTAATTTCAGATTATATAACTTGATATTTGCCGGTCATATTGAAATGAAGCTTCAATTGAACAAATTTGTATTACTTCTGCTATTGGAACCTATTGTCATTATTTTGAATTTAGCAATAGGTTCTGGCGAAATGATTTAATAGTTTTAACAAGAAATAACGATGTATTTAATGTTTTATAACTATTACGTCCGTAAATAAATTGATTTTCCAGTGAATTCATTAGTTATATTTCACAATGTTTTAAACATACCATGTATTTATTACATTATATACCATATACCACATACCATTCAATTCATTGCTGTTATGAGTTTACAAATTTAAAAAAATATATATATTTCCATAATCATCACTAGAACTCCTCATTATCCAAAGAAAGTAGTTGAATGAAAGGAGGTAAATGTCCACATCGGTATTTTTATTGAGTATTACTTAAGAAGACTCAATTGTTTATCTAGACAATGCTTCGCTTATTAATGACTTATATCCTTGGCCATTATTTAAGATATTTTTTTTTACCCGAAAGATATATTCCCGTGGTATAAAATACAAAAATGGTGTGCAGGATATGATCAAAACTTTGTACTTAATATTTTGAGATTTTTATGCAACTTTTGCAATACGTAAACAAGAAGTACTGAAGTAGAAATTTCCGGAAGCGAAACTTTTGTACCTTACTATTTTATGATAAAGCATTAAAGATGTTTAAAACATCAATACCCGCAATCAATACCAAGTTTTAAATATGAAATTTTCCATTATTCCATTTAAACTTTAAGTTCCATGCATTCTCATATTATTGTCAAGCTACCATTAAATACTCTAGAGAGATTTTGCAATTAAAATAGTATTACAAAAGCAATTTCACGTGCGACAGCCCGCCTTTGTCCGCTAGAGGGCTATTATTATGAAATGTGGCTCGACTCGGGCGAAAACGGTTGTTCACAGGCAGATTTATCGAATCTATTAGATTGTACATACAATGCGAATTTTAAGAGTACCTCTAATTACTACATGGATCTGAAAATATGATGTTTATGACCGTATAATAACAGACATTATTACATCTAGATACAACTGCGTCTAAATTGTGTAGAAATGCAATGCTCAATGTTATGAGATCAGAAAGAAAATCTGTAACTACTAATGCTAAATATTAAAACCGTACTTAAAGGATTACATTGAAAGATGCGATATACTATAACTAGTTGCAGCGACCCTATGAGACTCTATTCTCACATAACAACTATTTCCCAAACTTTTACCCTTGTGATGTCGTGTGGCTGTTACGACTCGGTAAAAGACACAGTTTTTTAATTCCATGCATGTCAGTAATGTGATTGACGGGTTTGTGTTATGTCAGAGATAAGTATCGTTTTAAATTGTCAAGTCTACTCCACTTATGACCATACCGATAGAAAATAGAAAAAGATAATAGTTTATTCGATCAAGTGTTATACAATAAGTTATTATGTTTTTGAGACATCCTTTTATTAATAAATACCTGTACCAGAATGTCCAGCTCTTTCATATCTTACAAAGTAATAGCAAATTATAGGTTATTAAATATTTTCTTATAAAGTATGTAAGCTTTTTAAGGTTTGTAATTTAATTATGTGTGTGTGCGAGTGTTTTTATATGTACTGCGCGCGCGCATGTTTTTGTGTATATGTGTATTAACGTGAGTGTGTTTATTTGTGTGTGTGTGTATGTGTATACTTCTTAGCTTTGAATACTTTACATCCTGTTAATCCTTATTCGTTATCATTGAACATTTACTCGGCTGTGAACAACATCTATATTGCTGCTATTCTATATTAACTGTATAAAGCTTCTTTCCATTTAATACGAACGAAGGAAAAAGAACTCCTAGATTTATTCTAGCGAAACTGGCCAGGACCATTGAATAGCTCATCAAACAACTCTTAATTCTAAGCGCTATATATCTAAGTCTGTAAGTACACAGTGTAGAAGTACATGAGTTCTGTCGTAGTTCGCGCGAACTTACTGCAGAACCATGTCACACTACTCTAACGAGACATGTGAAACTTGTTAATAATACTCTCTGGCTTGTGGAATATTCGTATGTTTGATTTGCGTTATTTGTTAGCCCTTAGGAACTTCTAGCAGCAGTTTATGTGATCTAGTCTGTAGTTCTAGTAGGTTTTGGTTACAAATATTAAAAACATTGTATCTACACTGTTTATAAAGAGGTGGTGTTTGTGAGTGAGTTTGTATGTTGCAGGTAAACGTCGAAAATACTAATACGATTTTAAAAATTATTTTACTAATATAATTTTATGTTATTTTTGAATCACATGAGCTACATATTTTAATGTTGATAAGACCCGTACAAAACCAAAGCCAAAATAAAATTAATACGTCTTCAAACTTTCAGATGTTAACTTGAATAAGCAAATATTCGTAAATATATAAAATATTCGTAATAATTCTAAAATGTTATTAATATTTCCTTCAAATTAATATTAATAATGTAACGCGTTATCAAGACCAGATGGAAATGATTCTAATAAAATAATTGAGTTTTACCACCAAATTATATTTATATTCACAGTCAAAATTTACCGTTAAACAAATATTTAGGTTTTTGGCCTTGGTTAATACTTTATATTTTTCTTATAACATAAAATTAAAAAGTATTTTTTGAATCCTATTTTCATAGATAAACTTGAAGTAGTTAAAAAATGTTATGTTCATACGAAACTATACTAAACATTATAGGAACTATAGAACCATTTAAAATTCTAACACTTTAAGCTTAACTTAAAAGGTTTGATACACACAAATATTGCAATGTAAATAAAAATCAAAGCAACCAATGTAATAAACTTAAAGGTTGATTTCTTGAATGGCGACGTACGATTTTATTTGTAACCATTCCTCTGAAAAGGGTGAGGCGTAAACTAGACGAACCTGATCCGGCTCGTTAATAGATACAGTTTTATTGCGAGTAGTTTCGTAATGACGTGGAAAAGGGTTTGCCGACTCATTCAAGTCAATTTGTAAGTGAATTTTTTCACAGGTTCCATTAAACTAGCTGCCACAATCCTCTTTGTGTATTACATCCTTATTTTTTTATCAACTTTCCGGATTTCCGACAATGTTAAGTGTTTCGGGTGATTTATAATACATTACTAGTGCTTGATTTAATTGTGATTAATAATAACGATAAAACATCACGCTACACACATAACCCTTTACTATGAATACCAGCCTTTTGTGTGTCATGGACGACACACGGGAACAAGAATGCACGCACACAAACCGAGAGCAGAGCCATAAATTCATCATTTAAAATATCTGCCTCACTAAGAACTAGAACCCTTTGTATGGCGGTCTGCTATATGTGTCGAATTAAAGAAATTATCTTCTTATAACATACTTCGGAATTTTATATTGATATGAAGTGTACAGTAACGAATGACGTTAATATTTATCTGAAAATAACCTAGATATATATAATATATATACATAAATATATATATAAACATGTATACTGTATGTGTTTAAACGAAAATTGATAAGTTTGCTTTTATTTTTGATAATTTAAAAGGTTTTATTATGCTTAGATTATGTTTAATGAAGTTTTATTCGTTGTCCATTTCACTGAACTGTCTAAAACCGAGACATAAGTTAGTAAGCTAATAAAATATAAATAAAAAGGTATATGTGTAAAAATGCAACGATATTTTCTTAGAAAAATATTTTTTCTTATAACTTTTTTACCACCGTCACGACCGAATTTAACGCAAAATTCTTCCTGTATTATAGAAAGCAATGCCCATTCAAGTCAAACTCACTTAACCTCAAGTTGCAAACTTTACGGAAACCGTCCAATCTCTTTAACGAAAACTATGCAAAATATCTAGAGTTTATTTTACAGGCAACAGCTCCAACGGAGCTTATTACCATCGATACGGTCGGTATTTTATTACTAAATATTTAAAAATTTCAGATTAATTTTGGTTGTAAAACTATTTTGTAGTTTACATCTATTTATATATTTTTATATGCTCAAGAAAACATTCTTATATGAAGATATCAAGTACCTTATAATTTTTTTTTTCAAATTAATTTAAAGTCTTTATTTCGCTGTTGTCAAAAGTACCCTTAAGCCAATACGTATATATGTCTTACGCACATATGAGAAACATAGCGTGCCGTCCGTGCATTGTCCTCCACTCACACACGACAGGTGTAAGTAATAGTGGCAAAACAATAATGCGATCTGTGAACGTAAAATGATGAAAATTATTTACATTCCAAAAATATATACGAAAAAATTGTAATATTTACATGATATTACTCTTATTTACCAAGAAGGCTTTTTATATATATGTACATAACATTCTCAGCCTAAATACCAGTTTCTCATTTTCAATCAATTCGAATTTTCGTCAATTTCAAAAAAAATGAGTTCTTACCGTATTTACTTGCTTATATAAATAAACATATATATTACATACATTTATTATATTTTTATTCTGCATAATTCCTCAGCATGTAATAAATAAAATATTCGATATGACATTGTGTCATACCGATGGGATTTTCATACTATAATCTTGGAAGTTTCTTGTAAGCGTTGCCATTAAGAGCTAGTCACGTATCATGGCCACCTTTCTTACAGAAATGTCAGAGTTAGCTGTACAAAAGAAGATAAACAGATAAGAATAATGTGTCTACAAAAATATATCCGTGAATCTCCAAAGCTCTAAACACAATTACGTACGTGACACGAAATAATAAAAAAATATTCCTAGTCAGACCGTATATCAAATCTCACTGGCAGGCAAGTAAGCGGTTAACAATATATGTACTATTTTTATTCCTTTTATTTCCATAATATTATTTATAACTAGATATTGCCCACGGCTCCGCCCACGTGTATGAAGCCCTTATTTTACATATTCTTATCTAAGTTAAAATTGGTAATATTTTATACTGAATAAATGAAAAATGACTATGTCATTACAAAAAAATAAATTCTTTTTACAAATTCCACTGACCTTAATATGAATGATATAAAATTAAAAAACTGAATAATATTATTCTTTACATATATATCTATAATATATTATATTTTGCACATCACCGTGTATACCGTATTCATTATCATTACGGAATAATTAATATACGAGGACACAAGGCACCTTCCCTCGATGATGATTCGTTTTTTCCGAATCGTGATTTTAACCGATTCGTTTTTTTTCAGTGATACCAGTTAACAAATCGAGAAAAAAACGTATAGATACATAAAAAATACGAATATGTAGTTATTAACTTTTACAACATGTTAAATCAGAATACGGCAGAAAAATATGATATTTCGTCTTTAACACACCCAATCATCAATGACAGATTTATGTAAGAACGAGCTCACTGTAATACGGTTAGGTCAAAATAGACAAAACCAAACAAAAACGTTGCCGTGAAGGTTGCCATACTCATAGTTTCATCACTGTTCAATGTGTTAGCGACTCACAAAACTCGATAACACCTGAATATGTCGGTAAAGTACTTCCCGCAAAACCTACCGCTACATCTCTCCAGAGACCTAGATTTACAGAATACACGCGCGCTGTAACAACACTCAATTTCTCACTCGCTTGCGATATAAAAAGGAAATCAAATTGCACTGCAGCACGCCTCGGTATTAACTGGCAAGCGCCCTCATTTAGAGCATCCTGTATATGAGATTTTCTAAACAGCTTGTAATAGAAGACTCGAGAGGACTGAACTCCTTATGTAATTTACACCCAGTGTACATGCATAATGCAGTGACTATCGAACAGGATGTCGTGGTTACGAAGCGGCGTTGAAGGAAACAATATTAATCCCTTTATCAGCACTGACTTAAATATACGTACAAAATATAGCACTTAGAATTATGTGCGGCCTATGTGCTTCATATAAACAATGTTATTGCGAAACAATCGGTAACTTGTTGACCAGCGAACAACTAGTGTATTTAATTGTTCACCAATAAATTAATTATGATGCAGCATATTTCTGTAATAAATTCCAGGAAGATTGCGAATAATCATTTGAAAACGTGTTCATATATTTTTGAGTTATATTAAAAGAGAATCTGGTACAATAGTTAACGGTTTATAATGATGCTCTTCTAAATAAATCATGGTATTAAGACTAGCGTCTTCTAGAACTAAGGAACTGCTTCGCCGCACTGCTGTATTGGCATTTCGCGGAGATCTTAGATATAATAAATAGCTAGACTACTAACGATCCTTAACTTAATACGTTTAAAATAATATACTTCGAAGGATTTCTCGTGGAAATTTAGTCTTTACAGGAAACACTTGTTGGATTGAAAAGCAAAAGCATAGCTACGGTCAGAGCAATTTGTAGCACAACAAATTTAAATATTTTGGTTGAATTCTTTAAACTAACGATGTGACCAAGTTACTCTTAATAGCGGAAATACTCTTGCTTTAAATTGGTCAAGTTTATTGGGAAAACTTTCCGCAATCGATGTTAGGTCTATATTAACGGATTTTAATACATTTCCTGTGTTGTAGATGTCTTGAATAACAAAAAGACTAGAACACACAAAACTAAATCTAGAATAGAAATTTAAACTCATCATTCAAATCTCTGTCTCACTGGGAATCAAACTCAAAGGCCTTTGAACGGCAGTCTGGCATGCTAACATCTTCTGTTTGTATTCTACCATCGTCATAAGGCTCATCCAATCAGATTTGTATGTGTTTGTTAAAAAGAATAAATTATACGACTAATAAAACAAAAGAGAATCAAGAATTAAGACTGAGCAAGGTTGAGTAAGCACACGACTAGATTGTTGTGAAAAGCGTAGTAAATCAATGTAGGCAAGTTAATAAATTGTTTGTGAAGTGAGGTATCCATTTATTTACACACACAAAGATTTTATGTATAAAACATTGAAAGAATTTTCATTGAGTGTATACAGAAAGAAAGGAATGTTCTCCGCAAATATTTATTGTAAAATAATATCATTTACGTGTGTTGTAATGTAAATAGCATAAAACTCTGATACAGGAGTTATGGGACTTATCAGTCATTTTGATAAGATTAATCATATCCATACTAATACTATAAATGCACAAGTGTGTTTATTTGTTTGTCCTTCTTTCATAGTGTAACGGGGTGATGATATGATTCTTGGTGTGGAGATAATTGGAAGCATGGAAAATACCATAGACTACTTTGTACCGCAAATAAACATGACATTTGGGCGGGAAGATCATTATGATGTATATATTAGCCAAACTAAAGAGTGTTTGACACCATAGGGTTGCCTAGCAACCAATGATATAAATAATATATCACTCACACGCGGGCGAAGCCGAGGTCTACTTCTAGTTGGTAATATATTTATGTATTTACAGTACAATATTTACGATTAAGTACGCACTATATTAAATTTATACTTAAAAAAATTAAAAACATTATTTTATAGTGGAAAAACTTTAATAAATGTCATATATGAAGAATTCCGTCAGCTAGACCCAAATCTTCATCCAAAAGATGGCTTGAATGTCGTAATTGTAATTGGAACTAAAATACTAAGTCAAATTTTAATGTCATACAATAAAAGGAATAATTATAATTCATTTTGCAACATTAGACCCAAACAAACGAAATAAAAACTAAAAAATTTCTTCAACGAGAAAATACGGGAAATATTTGAAGGACATACTACAGTTTACAGTTTACAGTTAAGTATCAGTTAGTAAACTGCGTCGGAGATATTTAGAGATATGAATTTCTGATAATAAGATTGGCCACTAATCTCGGTACTAATCCATACGAAGCTACTTCAAGCTTGGTGGAGCGCTATATTCTACCTAAACCACCAAAAAAACAAATTAAACTCGTTCTCTACGCTGAGCCGCTAATATACTGAAGCCCATAGTTCAATGAATTCGTTTTTAAAACGGATATGACGTCAGAAAGAAATCTATACGCCTACCTAGCTTCCAGTCCGTTTTCAGATAGCATGAATAATATATTAAACCGATCTCCTTAATTATTCAACTCTCCTTCAATATCGTTCGTCTACGTTTTTAGGGACTATTTCAGCCCTCGTTGGGAACAAAATGAAAAAAGTAGAAGACGTTATTTGTTGAACAAGACTCATTTATTGTGAAGGGTCCTGCCTTACTTCGTAAAACATGTTTTGTCATGTCTTCGAAAAGTTTGTTAAATAAACTTCATAAAACAAAGTAAACGCCAGGAACGAATGAGGTTTCGGGATTCCGCACATTTTATAGGACCACTGTACATCTGTCTGAAATTATGAATAATTACGGTATATATTTTCACACTATTCATCTGTAACTGTCCGAGTGGTTCGGATATTGTTCATAATGTCAGGAATATAGACGAAGTTCTCACCAATTGGAGTTTAAAGATCTGTCATGTATATGTAAATAAAACAATAATGCATTCGTTAAAATAAGATACTGTTTGTGAGCCTTTTTATTTGCGAGAGTTACTGTGAGGGTTGGAACTCTGAGGGGATGAACTCTACCTCGAAATTGATAGAGTAAGCTAATAATAAATAATATGTTTTTTCCTATTTGTATTGGAGGTGACAAGAATATAAACAAGTAATAAATCACAAATAATCATCACCCGAGAACAAACATTTCTTTGCAAGCTTTCTATCTGCGAATACAAAAAAACATTTTATTAAATATGCCTCGCTTTGCATTCTACGTATTATTACCAACTTAACCAAGTATTTACGTATTAGTAATGATAATTATTATACTGAGGAAAGCTGCGATACAGAGAGTTATTTAAAACATTCTGAACACTGATTCAAGTGTTAAGCGATAAACTTTTCATATTGTAAAACCGGAGTCAGAATTATTTTAGATAGTAAAATCTCACATCTTAAAAACCATAATTCCGTCTAGACTGTAGCTTCTAGTAATGGCGGTAAAATTGTAAAGTTTATATCGTATAATTAGGATAACTATGTTATACCCTTATAGCTATCCCCATGAAACATTCCATAATATCATTCGATTAACATATCTTATAAAAAAATCTTATGTAACAGTCTAATGTTTTAACCTCAGTTGTGTTGTTATAATGAAATATTTTTATACTCGAATCGATGCGAACAACATTCAACAACAGTGCGAAGGAGCTTGTTGTTAACGTATTCACGTGTTAGACAACGTTATATTACCACATTTTTGAAAAGAAAAATAAACATTATGATTTGTTAAATATGACAATTTAAAAATTATTATGTAATGATTTGAGTTAATTTTAGGACAATAAAGAAAAGTGACGACTAAATTCAGTTGCAAGTGTAATTTGGGTATTTTATTGAATATTCTATTACACGTAAATATTACCACTTATCATCACTTAGTTCGTCTGCACGTTCATCAAATGTTTGTTTGTGTATAAAGATATACAAAACCGTGAGTACACCTATGTTGTAAAAGTTATGAAAATATATCAAGGGAAGTTTAACTTAGTAAGTATTATGCAAATGTATGAAAAGCGCAGGGTAAGCGGTGAGGTCTTATGAATATTCAGTCGATCAGAATCACAAAGTTTTTTGTTTAAAGCTTCTTTGAGAAATACGGCTAGACGTCTAGATAACTTCTGTGTTGTTTGTAATTTTGACTGAGTGCTAAGTCTTTTTATTGTTTACTTCTGCGAGTACTAAATAATATATACTTTCGTGTATACTTATTCGTGTTTCGTCTTATTCTGATAAGTGATTTAATACAGTTAAATTTGCTTTTTTATTTTGATTAAGGCTTCGTTATGTAACGTGCCGAAATGTCTTTTATAACTGTCACCGTTGAAAAGTTAGTGCTCGGTTTTAGACGTTAATTTATCTTAGTACGGCTATCATAATTAAGATTTCGCTACATTTTATTTAATTTATAATTTACTGAAGTTATAATATACAGATTAATGATGAATGTTTCAGTCTTCGTTATATTCATATTTGCTTTGGCCTCGGAAATAATTCTTAGACTTGTCTAAGACAATTAGTTCTCAAAAATATTTTTTACCAACCTAGTGCACGACGAAGTAACCTTTACTCCTATTTGGACGGAAACCATAAGGTTTATGATATGAATACAACATAGTCATTCCTTAGTATAGATGAAATCATAACAAAGCTATCATAATTTAAAAGAATTCCACAATGCAAAGAAATGGAAATAGCCAGAAATGAAATATTTATCAAACTATTTCCTTCAATTTAATAGTGAAGTCCCACTAAGTGCAATTTCGTGCCATCTGAATTCTCATTTATAAAGCTGCAACAAAGTGCAACGGAAATATATTTCGAATTGTTGCTTATTACACGATGAGAGATTCCGTTTCCAAATTTAATTGTACTCTCAAGAGCAACCTATTCTTCTTTGGCATTAAAGTATATTTAAGCTTACGACGACAGCTCTGCTAAGATTCTTATAATAAAGTTAATTTCAATCTTAACAAACTTTAAATCTCGGTATATCAATTTATTATTATGAATTTTCTCGTAGATTAGTTTTGATACTTGGTTTTTATCAAAAATTTTCCTTTAAAAACATTAAACGTTTTTCATTTGCACTATATGTATCATTCATCAATTATCCTTTTGTATGATTATGGATCTAATTATTATTTAATAAGTATTATTCCATGAGTCCTCTGAATCCATCATTTGTTCCTGATTTCTTTTTCACTTATTTGCCTTTTTCAGTTTTTCAATTCACCTGGAAGTTATCTGTGGTCCTTTAATTAAACTCGACGCCTTTCACAGGACAGTTCGTCTTAATCGATAATAAATACCCTTGACATTTCATAATTAAATTCATAAAATAAAGTATATATTTATACTCTTCAAGAAAAGAGTAAATTGGCTTTTACTAAGTTAGTTATTCAAAGTTTTTTTTACTAAGCGCTCACCAACTTCCCCTGTATCCCCGCTTATCGTTACGTGGAATTACAGTCGAGCATTAACTTATAATAAGTAAAAAAACAATGTTTTTTCTATACTTAGTGGCTGTAAGATATCAGAAAAGAACTCCGTCCCCTTCATCACTTTTGTCATTGACTGTACTTATAAGTCTAGTCTACATTATTTGTATCAATATCCCCGAAACCAATTCATTAATTTATTGAAACAAATCCTAAAATTAGATGAAAATTCTTTCTCAAACACTTGTTTTATAAATCATATTTAATAACGAAAAGCAAAAATTTCGTTCAGAACCAAAGTACATTTTTAGTGAATAGGCCTATAATATTAATTTTAATCTAGAATTTTAATAATAGAGTTTTTTATCTTTTCAGTTTATGAGCTATTAAAGTCGGTTTACTGTTAAAGTGCTTGGAAACTTTTATAAATATCAATTTCATAACATAAAAACTTCTTGAGCAAGTATTTTAATATCGCTTTCATGAGAATGGGGAGTCGAAAATTTGTCAAGATGACGTTGATAAATGAATGCGGGTATAATTAGCTCGCTTTATAATCTCATGATGCCTACATCAGAAGAGATTTCTTGGAAATTTTTAACTTCTGAGGGATGTTTGACGTAAAATGTGCAAAAAACTATCGATAAAATTTTAATTGGGGCTAATGACGGAGCAAAAACTTATTAGGTCGATGCTCTACTTTATGGGGAACAATAAACAACCAATAAGCTTGTGTTTGGAGATTGTTTAAATTGCGAACAATACTGTGTAAGGCTTCTGCAAATGGTAGAATGACCCCTTCAAATCGAATATGCGTCCTTTCCACACAATATGCTCATCCGATAATATGTCATGCTAGGAATTAAGCTAAAACTTAGGGCTGCCAATTGACATAATATTTTTGAGGAACTATTTTTACTTTCAATATGAACTAATGTTGTACTTTTAAAAATAAATAAATAAAATTATGTACGTATCTTTTAACTGACTAAAATTAATTCAATTTATTTATTTATTCTTTATTGACCAATTAACAGTCGAATAATTAACGGATCAATGCTACTAGTAAGTTTATTAAAGGTACGTATTTATTGACTTCAAAATCGAATAGCTTAGTATATAGTGATTGTCACTATTACTAGAAACTAGTATCAATTCTCAAACTTTGCCATCAAATGATCATCTTGCTCTTTCATCGGTTCTTTTAACATATAATATTAATTGTAGTATAAGTAATATTAACTTACAATAAATACACGTACTTAACCTACTAATAATATGTATTTAAGACATAGTATTGTTAAAAGTAAGAGTGAAATTAGACACTGAATTTGTCTATATTACAGAATCACGACATTTTAGTACAAAACTTTCCCACGATTCATCGAATATTGTGAATATACTAACGACGGGCTTCAGCTTGTGAAAAGTTCACAATACTGCACAAAGTTGCGGCAACCCTTATTGTCACGAAACGTGTACAAAAGGAATATTTCCCATCGCGGCGACTCAATGAAGTGCGAACTGGATAACACGAATGCCTTCGCATCTGACAATGGATGACTACAAAACCACAGTTGACCTAGATGCATAAAGAAAATTTAATTCTAATAGTTTAAATCTACGTTCTAAGTCGTTAGCATGGTTAAATTCTAACAGTCCCATGGACTAATAAAGGTGTCTTAAGTGATAATTATGCTGTAATGTTATTTAATAGAACTCTGAAACTTAAACCATCCTTAAATCCCAATCATCCTCTGTAGCAAACACATCCTGTCCAACAACGTATAGTCTATAATGCCAGATCCCTGATCTTAGTGTTTGCACCTCCCAAATCCAACCCAATAAACACAAACATAAACGCTAACAGACTCATACCCCTGCAGTTGTATTCCCTGTGGCGCGGGTGGCATGGACAACACAATTATCACGCCACTAACATCCATGAGCCGAGAACAAATATTTATCTGTTGCATAAATATCTGCAACGGCCGGGAATCGAACCTAGGACCCCTCGCTTCTTATTCTGAATTTCTTTTGACCTTCATATTTGGCACTTCTATCTT
>DWPA01003701.1:0-13747 GCA_018251375.1 Calpodes ethlius | reverse complement strand
CATCGCCCCGGGAGGCTCGCTCGTAGGGTTGCGCCACGTGCAAAATTATGCTCGTCTATATTTCAAGGTGCAGTAATGAAACGTGTGAAATTAAAGTGCACTTTTTTGATTAAAGTTTATACGTGTATTGACTTATAACTATAGACCGTATTCTAAGCTTGTAACACACACCAGTTATTGGTGCCTATAGCTTTGTTCGCCGAAATTTTGTTCCTACCCCAAAAGTCCCATTTAGTACATATATTGTTCAAAATTCTGTAAAACTTTGTTTGTTTTTTATCTCTTCTTTATTGGCAGACAACGTATCAGTGATATTTTTTATTTTGTGTCGTCAATATAAGTGAAAAAAATCAAGATTGCTATTAGAAGAGTGGTGGTATTACCACCCAAGTTGTTCGTGTAACTATTCACCGTAAGATAAATCTACATAAATTTAATTATCAATTAATGTTTTTCATTCATGATACAATCTGTAAATACCGTGTACAAAAATGTGTGCAAATCTTGACTATTAAAGGAACCCTTCGACGCATAATAATTACGAACTAGGGAACACAACTTACGCTATTTATAACGCTAAATGAAGCCAATCATTGTATATTCTCTTTAATTGTACTTGTGTCCTGTTAACTGTCAACCCTATTTAGGTTGACAGGCTAGGTTTTTTGCCGCCGAGGCTAGACTTTTTCCACGCGGGATCGTCCTTTAAATACGTTGGTTGTTTGTAGTTATGTTCCGTGGACTAGCTCGGAAAGAAAATGTCTACTCGATTTTGTTATTCGTACACGTCCGATATTTCTTTGTATTGTCATTTAAACTCCGTCTTCAATCAGCATGTTTGTAATTATTGTGGTGTATCGAGAGCAAGTGAAAAAGTATTAAGTATACCATTGAATACGTTGTAGACATACTTCACACATTTCGAATATTTTAAAAATGTTTTTGATATAATTATTTATCATTTACATTGGCCAAGAATATTGTTAGGAAGCTTGTATACTCGAGATTTTTCCATAATGATACCAAGGTTGTGTCAAGGTCATAAGCCCGTGCCTACTCCGTGATAGAATCCGTTATCAATCTAATATAATTAGATAAAAAATATTTCTCGTATCCAAATATTTCTGTTTAAAATTTTTCATACGCTGAGTAACGTAATATATAAATATATTTAAAAAGTGTAAACCACGATGCGCACTTACCCTAACTTACTAAATTATGTATGCAAAGAGATTAGAGTGAGTACGATGACGTGTGAAGCGATTAGTTACTCTGTGTCCAGCCGATAAGTCTTAAACTCGTTTGACAAGTTGTCGGCATGTCGGATGGGGTCGGTGCTTGATCATCTGTGTTTAGAGTCATGCATTTTAGCCCATTTTGACTATTTTAGTACTGTTTTATAGACGCGTAAAAACGGACGTGTATATACTCGTAATTTATGTGATTAAACTTGTGTTGCATACCGGGCAGATGTATGTGTCTTTGTACGTGTTGTCAGCTTTTATAATCAACACGTGTACTGCGTTTTATTCACAGATAAATAATGTTGTTATAAATTCGATAAATCAACGCTGCTCATCAATAACAGTAAATTTAGCATTTTTGGTGTTCAGATTTCATTAAGTTAGAATGGATTATAGCGATCAGTTTTAATCACTTTAATCTTTTCTTAGATTCAAAATGGCTGAAATCGAGTCGTTCAAGGCAATTAATTATCTGTGCTTCTAAATATATTATCTACTTTTAAATTGATAAAATCTTAAATTAATTGATGATAGGGAATAAAAACACTGTAAAATAATTATATATATATATAGAAATTATATAATATGTAATCGGTATCTATGACTTTATTTTCTGATTCTACAGCAAATACTCTGTTAATGGATATGATAATACTTACTTTACAAATTTCTTTATTAATTCAACTTTGGAAGGTTGACCAGCAAAGAATATCTTGCAAAATTCGCTAACAAGAAATATGACCTCTTTTCATTGTTTTGTTTTAATTTAACTGCTCCTTATAGGGCACTAACCAGTCCTGACTAAGCACGTCTAGTGCCACTTTACAACATATATTGGAGCCAATCAGTGAGAGTTGTTCAAACTTTGGCGTACAATACATCTGTAAATTCCAGTTACATAATACAATTTGTATAAAATACACACAAAGCTATAGGTGGCAATAAAAATGTATCGTCCGCCACAGGTGGTAATCGGGAAAAGTAAAATTTTACACTTTGACGTCAAGTAAATACATAACGTTTTATAAATGACTAATATTTACTGATTTAATTTGTCGCGTGTATTTAACGGCTTTAGTGACGTAACTTTTGTTATGACTACTTTAAAATCTAGTGCCTGGGAGATCGAGTTTTGTTTCGTATGTCGTAGGAACGTCAATAGATTTTGGATACAAAGCTGAACGTGTAGATGGCGCTCATTCTAGTATTTAAATATGGAATTTGAAGATAATAGCGCTATCTGGTGTCAACCAAATCAAACTAAGTACCTTAATTGTTTGTATAACCAAAAAATACATATTTTACATTTTTTTTTGTAAATAACTTTAAAGAATACATTTCTAAAACGTATTATAAAACTTTTGAGAGCTATTCAAACCTCAACTCCTCAACTATTCGACGTTACAATAGATAGAATGCAGATAATTATTTACATCAGTAACTTATACAGGCAATATCGCAGTGTGTAGCCGTTCGATGTGATTTGTATAGGCCATTAACAAAATTGATATATCATAGATAACGGGGCCGCGGACGATAGCCATCTAATGAAATTCAATAGTGAAGATCCACAAGTGACGCGCAGTTCCTGCTTTTAACCTACAAATGCTACAGCTATTTGATAAAAATCGTACTAAAGATAGTGTTCGTTAATTGAATGTATTATAAATGTTTTTAAAGTAATCTTTTGTGTTGTGCTCCGGCTGGAGTCTGAGAGCCGGTTAGTAGTATGTCTTTCTTCTTTTCTGTTCTTGGCCGGCAAAGATTTACTATGTAAGCATTTAGTTTGAAGTAGATTGTCAGCTCCTTTGCCAGCTATTTGACTAGGGTTATACTATTTCTTCACTTCACTAACCTAAATCATCATCATATTCTAAAGGATACTAGACTCTAGCGGCTTTAAATGCCACACGCGGACAGACCTAAATGATTGTCATATTTTTACGTACATGAATTTAACATATACACGAATTTTATTTAAAAAAATGTAAAATTAATTGTTAGCTCAGTTTTATATAACCAAATTTGATGCAAGAAGTCTGACCACGTAAATCTGTAAAGGCAAAACCAAAATCGATTTTCCTGAAATCGTTGCAAGAAATGGTAAATTAAAATGTCATCCTAAAACTTTAAAATAGTCAAAATCACATCAAAATTAATTTGGTATTTTTTGCCCGGTCATAAAATTTAAACAGGCCATTATTAATATGGTAAATAAAAAACATATTTAAGCATTATATATCATCGTAATTAATTTTTTAGTCTCCAAAGAAACCATCTATTAAGGCAGTTCAAACGTCGTGTTAACAAACTGTTCAATTCAACTACTTATCTCAATATGGCCAATACGTTTGCAAAAAGCACATGAACATGGTAATATTTGCAAATGACAGCAAAACATACATTCCTACATTAATAGCTATTACACACCGCTACCTCTGTATGTTATAAAGATTGCCCCAACATGCTGTTCTATCCTCATTTCTTATATGTTTTACTTATTTATACTTTTTTGGCTTCTTACAAGTCATAGAGTAATTAAATTTGGTATACTAAATTCACAAAAAATATTTGGCAAATTTAAAGCTTGTCAAATACTATAAAAAACTAAAACAAAAGATATATCTTAATCTATTTCTAAAAGATATTGATATGACACAAGTTATTATTAATAATAGCTGAATAGTTTAATAAGACAAAGACAAAACATTAAAGGCAAAATAATTAGTAATATTATGCTCTTAATCATTGAGGAGTTCCTCCCTCTGGAGCCAGTCCTGACGGCAATATCAGATCATATTTGTCATAAAGATGCATTGTCATCGGAACTAAAGCAATGTGTCAAATTCCAACCTTGTACGATAAGAGGAAGTAATTCTAAGTCAGCTTGCAAGATTTGACACAAACAAACATACTAAGAAACTAACAAACATGCAAGTTAAATAAAAGCTTTTAGAAATTTCGACTTTCATTGCTTACCTCACGTGTAATCAAAATCTAATATGTAATAAACTAAAATTGTGAATAATAATATAAAGGAAGTAAATAATTAATTGCTTCCGAAGTATATTTCAGCTTTCGCTAAGTTGCTAGTCTTAATAAATAACTTAATATCGTACTCAGTAAAAGATGCTATATTAAATTACATTCTCGGGTCATTAAAATCAACGTAGAATCCATGTATTTGAAGTATAGTTATGACATGTTCAGAACACCAACAAAAAAATGATTACGAACACCCTGTTCCAAGACGAAAAACTCCCATGAGATTTAAATTATGCTGGAATTGTATGAGTTATTAACATGTTGCCAAGTATTAAGTTATTTAAATGCAGTATTGTTGAAATAGTTTTAAATTGTTCAATACCTTTGAGGCCGGAGATCATTTACAGCCGCGCTCCGGCCGTGTTGGAACACGTCAGCGCCTTGCAAATCGTGATTAATCACTCTTTGTTTTCGTAATTGCTTGCCTTCGACAATATCTTTTTATGTTTTTGTAACGTAATTTAAAAATATAATATCCATTAAACAGTACGACGTAAATCTGCTGCGCGTTATTTATAGACAATGCCGGCGCCCGCGCCATCCTGTACTTAACTAACTTTGAATTAATATGTGCGTTTTTTTTTCTTGTCATTAAGTGACATTTCAATTTGAGTTATACTTAAGGATCTTTGCTTGGACAAACGTTAAAACCGAGCTTTTGGTACAGAGCTCGGTTTAGGGAGGGGTTCCAAAGTATTTTTGTGCAACTAATTCATAGTTATAATAGAATAAAGTCTAGCGTATGCTCATTTTCACGTCTTATGAATCTTTAAAATTATAACAATCAGTTGCAAAAACGGACTTTAACTGATTGAGAATAAGACTTTGTTAGTACGATAGTTTTCTTAACATTATAATGATTTTCGGTAATTTAGAAGCAATTGAAATAAGCACAGATTAAAAAAACGTGTACATTACGTATTTTTCTATGCTTATTTATGACTTAAAGTCCTGCTGTCTGAATTATGAAAAGTTTGAGATGCTATCGGAATTTAATTGAGATCAGCTATTAATAAATCTAAGAAAGTTAAGATATTTTATTTAGTTAAATATATACTAATAAACAGTTATTTGTAAACGACTAATTTATGAAAGTTTGAATTTTACCTAACGACTACTATTTGGCATACATAGAGCACACCTAACCCACAGACCTCTCAGCGGTCTATTCCAATGTAGTAATGCGTTCAAAAGTTATCATAATCCAATGCGGTGGTGTCCGAGTGTCATCGCTCCGTCCTCCATTCATTCGCCCGTGTGCCCATTTGCCACTTCTCGCTCCAATAAAAAGACGAACCACGCGCTCGGCTCAAAGTAACGAATTTCAACTTAGTACCCTCTCACGCGTATCCCACATTCCATTTCAATCCTTATAATTTTTTTAGAAAGCTTAATATGACTGAAAGCGGCAACGCATTTTATAACTCTATTATGAAGGAGGTAAAGTCATTTTTTGAGCGGCGGTCGCCATACTGGTTTGTAATTAAGGCCCATGTTGGGTCAGTTGAAGCGATATTGTTTTTTACGGTAGAATAGTGGATCTCATAGATTAAAGTATTTGATGTAACGTATTCAGGTTTCGTTGCGTATAGGGTGTTGGCAGGGGATATTACTTACCCCCAAGCGTTTAGAATATATTATATATAGCTGTGTTATATCGTGTTAAAATTTGTTATTTATGGGTACAATACTTACACTATATATGTCATTTCACGACTTATCGAATGCGGATAGGTACGGTCGAAGTTCGCTGGCCATAATTTTTTTTATACTTTGACACATTTTCGTTTTTTCCAACGTAAGTCTAACATCTGTTGGAATAGACTAAAGGCCTTCTTATTTGGATAGATACTCCTAACCAGTATTATATCTATACTGATTACGGTAAGTTCCGTCTATGGGAAAGAAAAACCATTGAAAAATCGCTTTAAATTTCTAATGCCGTAGTACCACCATCTATAGTGTTAGTACTGTTGTTGCTAAGTTGTAATACCATTGATGGACAATGTATTATAAATAAGTAAATAGAAAACTTCACAAAATACGAGTCATCTGAAACAACCAAGATATAAAAAAATATATTTGTGACGTAAAACTGATAAAAAAATTATAGAATAGTATTTCGAACGTTGATCTTCAGAACGCGGAGGTTGAATTTGAACTCTGCGCGCAAATCTTTTTTTTTAAGTTAGTTGTGTATTTCAATGTTAAGTGTTTCGATGAAAGAAAACATTGTGAGGAAGTTGTGCATATGAGAGTTCTCAATGATGTTCTCAAAGCTGTGTGAAGTCTGCCAATACGCACTTGTCCAGCGTGGTAAATATTGGCCTGTGATAATAACGACGAAAAAGTTTACTAAAAAAAATACCGGGAGCTTCTCAACATCTTCTTGTGTTCAAGCACTGTAAGAATCAACCGAATAATAAAAGCAACTGTATTTGTATATATATATATATATATATATACCTATTGTTGGTTAAAACAGTATAAATAGAAACAGGTTCGCCTATTATTCCACAAAGCGAATACTATTTATCTGATCGTCAATAAAAATGCTAAAACGTTGCTTCACTCGACCACACGACCACTCGACGCCGGCCGATGTGAATGTAGATTTCAATTTTAATATTAATTCAGCAGCAAATATTATTAAACCCGAAGACAATGCCACGGTGATGTTCGCGGCAGCTTCAGGTGGCGACCTGTTGGTTAGAATTAATTTAACGGCGGAGATAAGCTTGAGATAATATCTGAAGGCCATTATGACCCGGGGTTCAATTATTCCGAATCGCATCACGAGCTTTCGGTCCTATTCAATTTGTATGTGTCAAGTCATACCGTGGCATTGATTCTCGCGTAGATATTCAGTTTTTGATGCGATATAATAGGTATTGAGTTGCAATGTGTCGTCTCAACGTGCCTTTGAAGTTACTGTCGTATTAAACATTCTCTTAAAAAATCTATTATTGTTATGGTTACCAAATTAATATTTTTCTTATAATTCAAAATTGTACACATAAACGTTCATATAATAAAACTCGCGTGATATTTTGTATTGTGGTACAAATATTATATACCTAACTAATAACAATCTAACCTAACCTAATTTAACTAATAATAGCTCCTCCTACAGTCATATTCGAAGCTCGTGTCCTTGGGTGGCGCGGGATGGTGGCACAGCAAGCTCGTTATTTTATCCTTATCACATAACAAAATGGTGCAATCGAACATACGAAAAATTACCTAAAATACAAATGTGTTTCGGTCTGTTGAACCTGGGACATTTCGCCAACTTAACCGTAACAAAATTTCACCTTCGTAGAATAATAAGTAGTTCTAATTCAGATTGTAAGATATGATCCAAACAAACATACAGACAATGCAAGTTAAATAAAAGCTTTTGTAAAGTAGTCTTAAGTCAATCTTCTTTCGCAACTCGCTACAATGTAGATTTATTATGCAATATTTCTAATCCATCTTCTGTGTCCGCATTGGGTAAGCGACATGATCGAACTAGCTCCACTCAGAATGATTCTTCACTTCAACTCACGTATGGTCGTGCTTATTAGATATCCTTAAAAAACAATATACTTATAAAAAATATACTTATAAAAAAACAATACTTATACAAAAAAAATATACTTATAAAAAAATTAAACTTATACTTAAAAAAACCCGTATTTTTAACAATTTTGTCAATTAAAACGAGTGTTACAATAGTTATGTACTTAAACAAACAAAGATTTATTTGTCTACAGACTTTAGAATTTGTTGTATTAATAGTTTATTCCTAACCAAAAACTGTCACTTATTTGAAGTATCTTGTTAATTAATTGATATTTAATGTGAGGCAAATGAATATTTTTACCTAGTTTACAATCAAGTTTATATAAATAAAAGATAATTTTATAACCTTCATTTCATAAATAATTGATTACAAAATTTAATTCATAATCAAAACATTTTTTTGTACGTAGCTACCAGAAATAATATATTCATCTTAGAGCATTTGAAACTATTCCTAATTTGTCATTGAGAAACGGAGATTCATTAATTTAAAATACTGGCCAGACATAGACACAGTGACCTGACAACAATATTTTCCAATGCATTAGTTACTCAATTCGCAATTTAAAATAATATTATCTCCAAATCAAAAACCTCTATCTCTCGGAGTGACGTAACCGAATACCACAACACTAGAATCACAGTGCCAACCTCTAAAAAGTGCAATCGAGTTTCGCAACCTCTGACATAACCGTGCATATCAAAGATGTTATCTTTTATCGAGTGTTTTGGCTATTTTTGATGATTTTATCTTTATTTATTTTATTTTATTAAATAAGATAAAGCAGTCGTGTTTTGTAAGACCTGTTCAGTGTAACTTTAAATTCATTGTCTGAGGAGTGTAATAATTATACTTTGAATTAAATATATTGCTATAGAATATAACATTAGAAACTCAGTAGCTATATAATGTTCTCGTTTTAACTTTTTATTTTATACATTAGTAACATAAAGTATAACATAGATTTTATTCAACCAAAGCATACAATAACTTTTAAGATACAATTTCAAACAGTGAAAACATCACTAAATTCAATTAAGAAATGCTTATGTATAAAGACAAAAAAACTAATAAGTGACATCCCTACATGACACAATAAGTTTTTTCTTAATGCGTTGTAATATAACTAGCCTAATTTCACCACAACAATAGCAAAGTAAAAGGGTCAGTGATCACCAACGCAGAGAGTATCCTTTGGCACGCCGGCTATCTATCCTCCCGGCCGCTGCTCAACCTCTGACATAACAATGTAGGCCGCTGATAGCGAGTGTTATCTGCAATCGGAGGGTCAAGGCTACAGCCGTGATCGATCCACCTGGCGCGTGGCGGGGTGCTTCTCGCTATTTATGGAGCAGACAGATTGCGGGCCGCAGCTAATGGCCTTATTCGGCCGTACGCCGTACACCGTACACGCTACATCACTTCACTTACGGCCGCTAAAGACTATTTATTACTGCTTTGACAGTTTTATAGTGTTAACTTTGAAACTTGGTAACACCGTTAAGTATAGCATCTTTACTATGGTGAAATTGCTACGAATCGCTTTGAGATATTGGCTATCTTTTGAATCCTAAGGTTCCTACGAATTAATTCGAACAGATCCAATTAAGTTTTTTAAACTTCAGACAGAATTATTCAGAATGTTTAGAGAGAATTATTACAACGCCTGTAGTATGTCTAATATCTAGTATATACAACAATAAGTATATCAAAGTTTTAATACACTTAATTATTAATTTTCTAAATGGTTCTCAACAAATGTTATTTATACAAGTAGGAAGATGAGTTTAAACCTAAAACTTTCTTGTAAACTATTACGGTGTTAATAGTCACAGACATTTCGTTTACTGCCGAAAGTAACTAGGATTTACGACGCAAAATCCATTTAAAGCGCGAAGGAGGTTGACTAATTCGTTTGTTTGAATAGCAGACGCATAACTTAGGGGAACAGTGCCGGAATGATTACAAAGTAACCACATTGACTTTAAAATGGTTGTTGGGTACGTTCGGGCTTGTAGGGTACGTTGGAAGTTGTCTATAGACTAGTGGGTGGAGGGTGTTATAGAACTTCGATTACTCAGAGAATTCATCACCATCGTCGTTAACATCATCATCATCGTTATCATCATCATCATCACCTTAACCGTGCCAGTCTAGGGTTCCGGTTTCCCCTCACAAGGCGCAACTAAAGGTCATCGTCAGGCGAGCCAATACATATTATACTTATGACTAGATTTTATTAAATTCTGAGAGCAAATTAGGGAACTTTTAAATAGGATTCTACATGTTTTTTTCCTTCATCGAAGCAAATGTTAAATTATTGGTTATATTAAAAACTTGCCTAAACAGTTATATAGTAATATCTGTGGTTGTATTTGTTGTTGTCAATAATTAGAACTTATTAAACATAAAAATAAGATATGAGACTAAAAATAAACTTACAACTTGCGTTAAAGAAAATCCTTCCCAATGAATATATGAGCTAGCTAACTAAAAGCTTAAATGTTCTCCGAAGCACGAAGGCTTTAATGAAATTTTGTCACTATCGGTAACTTATCCAACTACTGACGGTGCGCGTTACGTAAATACCACACGGCTAACTAAAGCCGTCGTTCTACAAACTCATTGCGAATAATCTAATACCTATTATGTCCACGAACTTAAACCGAATGCTAGCCTACGGTACCTCAAAGGCCACCGAAGTCGGCTTACACTTCACGGTCCGTACACTGAAAAATTGGCTGCAACTATTTGGAGCGAACAGTCTATTACCCGAACAGCCGACCAAATAGTTTGTGAACGAGCTTGCGAATAAATCTACCTCGGGGATTGTTAATTTTAATTAGGGCGTCGTTGAGGCCGATGTGACAGTTTTACGGCTGTAGCGGACTTTGTTTTATGACGCTTCGCGGACGATCGTCGGTATATTGGCCCATAAAGGGTTTGTTTCGTGTGTACACTGCTGTTTTTCGTTATTTTACTTTGTACGCTGACGTTTAACGCTTGAACGCTTTTACGCGCCTATTATCATTATCAATATCAATATACTTCGGGTATATTGATAATGATAATATCAATGTACTACGGGTATGTTGATAAAGATAATAAGTGTAAAGGTTTATTACAATTCTTGTTTGTTTATTGAATGTTTTTCTATAGAATTTGATGGTAACACCGTCATTTATACTCGTTTATTAAATGTTTGTAATAATTTAGAGTTGACTATTATTATTATACGACATGATACCTGCGTCTTTGCTCGTATGGGAAGAAAGAATAGTAATGAAAAAAGTTGTCGATTTCTTTATTTTATTGGTTGCCAGGCAACGCTTTGTTGTCGAATAACTTTTTTATTAAGCTAAGATATACAACATAAAAGACCAAAGATCAAACAGACAGACAAAGTAAAAAGGTTATTTTGTTGTTATTTGGTGTATGTACCGTATGTAGTTAAAATACGTGTAGTAAAAAGCGGTTATTTTAATATTACAAACAGACATTACAATTATATTTATATGGATAGATTACCCAACTTTGATTGTTGCTCTTTAGTATCGAAGTGAACGCCGATTATTAGTGAGAGTTAGTTGGTGGGTCCGACAACTACTTCCAGTCAGGAATGGTTCACAAAGCTCACAAATCAATGTAATAATTAATTGCAAGCATATCTTGCATTTACTAATTTGTAGCGCGCTCCAATTAGTCATTACGAAGTGTCTTGTCCGTATGAAGCGTGAAGGACAAATTCAATCCTTTTACTAATAAAATATTGACAGTGTTCACTATTTATTAATAGTTTATTGATGGAATATGTCACGTTTTCATTATGTGTGTTTAATTAAATTATAAATTTTAATCGTAAATTTATGATACCTAATCATAATATTTATTTTTGAAAATGACAAGTCAGTATCATTGTAAATCTGTTGATAATGAAAATTGTTTTGGACAAGATCCATTAACATTAAATCCATAAACATTAAATTCTCGATGTTAATTATATAATTATGTTGTACATACAATAACACCAACAGTAATATTAATGATTTAAGAATTATATTGATAGTTTAAACATCAATTCTTACCTGGTTCTGGTTACTTCTGTCGCGTCTTACGATGTCAATATACTATCTCAATATACCCCAAAAATTCTACCCAACGCACAAGTTTTGGTGCGACCTAAGAATTATCTACCTCCAACTTTACTGTGTACCTTTAACGTACAGAGATATATCCAAGTCTCTGGCGGAGCGCTCGCCATATGTGACGTTCCAAGTTTTTCGTCCCGTTCTCCTGTTTCCTGATACACTATCAGAAGGATTCTTCAAACCGCTTCTTGTTGGATTTCATTTATATTAGCACATATATTACATAACTCTGTCGGCACTCCCGTTCCGTAAATGTGATGGTTTAATCGTTGTTGCACTGTTTATTGAATAATTAATGTTGCCATTGAAAAAAATTACCGGCTGCAACATTGTTAGGTCTAATACGGGACGCGATTATAGTATTGATTTAAACATTATATTTTAATTTGTGATGCTTTAAACTTGTTTAACGTTGGTTTGTGTTAAAAAAATATTTTATGAGTAAACTATCTTCTTATGTAATAACAATTTGAATAAATGCGTTCGTAAATAAATTGAACTTGTTGCTGTTACAATAGTATACAGATTTCTGTGCTTTTACGAATCGAATTTAAAGCGGTGACGCATACGATTTGATTGTGGTTAGTCTTAATTTAAGTTCTTATAAGTCGACGGATAATAAAAATATATGTAGCTTAGACTTATGTAATACTAACTAGTATGAGTTCTGGTTACTTGAAATTTACTCTTTCTACTATATTGACTTTTTCGCGAGGTTTTTGAGTCAGAATGCATTAATACATACAAAAAAATCTTTTATCCTTTGTCTAACAGTTATCAGGAAGAACTGGTTGATCTAATTGTTTCTTTGTATTTACTATAAAGAGTATTTAAAATTTGATCTTACTTTATCATCTGATACTGTAATATTGGCAAACTTAGATCGCAAATCGCTGTTAATTGTGACGTCATATATGCTCAAATGCTCACCTACCCTGTGGTGTTAAAGGTGAGGCATTCGAACGAAAGTGACTTCTAAAACCAATTATAATGACTTTCGAGGACAGTAGCAAGAAGTCCTGCCATTCTAATATAATTAAAACAAACGTCGGAACATGTAGATACATTTTCCACTCAAATAAAAAAGTAATTTGCCCAAAAATGTGTTCGTTTACCTACTACTACGAAACTACTGTTAATAAGCTCTCTAATGCATATATATTATGTCATCATGAGCTTTAAATGGTGTATAAAATGTGACCACACTTAGTCAAAAGGCCAATTTGGTATGCTAACGGCCATTAGACTTCTGTTTATGCAAAGTTATGTCTCAAATGGCCACAAATTTCCACAGACCCGTGCATCATGGTTATTTCAATCCATCAATATTATGTGGTACTGTTTTAAAATTAAGGATTTTGAGAGTTGTCGTATTGAAGTTAGACAAGCGAGATAAATATAAATTTTATATATATATCCATACTCATATTATAAATGTGAAAGTTTGTTTGTTCTTCTTTCACGGCGCAACGGAGTATCGCTAAAGCATGATATTTAGTTTCAAGACAGTTAGGACGATGTACAGTTCTATAGGCTACTTTTTTCTGAGAAAAGACATCTAATTTCTGAGGGAAAATCCATTGAGATATATATTTTAGACAAAATCAAGCAAGTGTCTAAAATAACGCGTTGCCTAGCAACCAGTGATAGAAAAGAATTGACAACCTTTCAACATCTAGTATTTTATATAAATTTTATATTTTAAATACAAGAGTGAAGTTAATTACAAAAATGAAAGTTAT
>DWPA01003700.1:0-13747 GCA_018251375.1 Calpodes ethlius | reverse complement strand
TCCTGTCCTCTATCATGAAGGAGGTCTTGAAACGACACTGTAACAACAAAATTACACGCATAAATTTTAAATATTGACAAAGTATTTGAATTTGGGATTTCCTTCGGCAACAGATCATAGTCCTTCTGAACATAACGTAGACCAGAAACTTATTATATTATGTAAAAACACAGAGATTCACTGTTTGTTCCTCAGTAACTGTTACTAATAACTACTTTACGGTGTCGATCATTACCATCATAATTATTTTTGTTGCTCAAAAAATTGCATTTTACGATAACGCCTAAGATATTTATTAAAATTATTCACTCAGCGCACACCGAGAAAGTTCTCAATATGCACGAAATTCAGATATCTAACTTCTCAAACGAAAATCAAATGATGCCCTATCTCTTGGATCAACCGACTGGTTATCTGAAATCTTTACTAAACTAAAATCCTCGATAACTTCAATGCAGCAGGTATTTACAGACCCTCAGGGACTTAGAGCGTCCTGGTGTTATTCTGGGGAATTGTCTCAAGGGAGACATTGCATAGACTTAAACCCTTCACAGTTAGTTTTCTTCCAAGACGTAGTCACATGCTAAATAAATAGTACTACTACTACTAAATAAACTCTACTCTACTCTCCTCTACTAAATAAATAGCTATAAATCCCTTTTTTGGTCTAAAGATTACGAGACAAGAACGTCTACTCTAATAAAAATATACCCGCCTGCCAGTTACTCGTTTTCACTAGTGCAAGCGATTGTTAGGGAGAAGAAAAAACGACGATAAGAACATAAAATGAGATTTCAATTTCAGATCAAATGTTTAGCACCTCCTGAGTCTTCCCTGCGGCTTTAAAACGGAACATTAAAACTTCGTTTGTGTTGTTACTACAGCGTCTCATCAAATTGATTATTTTTTGCGATTTAATAATGCAAGAATTAGAATAATAATATTTTTAAATGTGGATGTGCTTTTTTGACGACAAAAAAAGAGAAAACTTGAGAAACGTAAAATGGTAGAACGTAATCAAATATTTTACGATCCTTTTTTAGAAGAAGGGTGGTTTAGGTGGATAATCGGTCATCAAACACGAGTACCGTAAGAATTACACTGGTTGACATAGAATCCATTGACCTTCAGCAAGGACCTGTCGCCATATGTATCCATGCTTCAGAAGATTGCATCATGAGTAACCTTTAATTAGACTTAAGAGAGGTATAGCTACTAGGGATGTACCTTAAGATATATGTTTTTTTAGACAAATAATAAATTACAAAAAAAAAATGAAATATGATCAATTGCAATAATAAATATCCTTAATAACGGTTATCCTCAAAACTTTCCCTCGTAAAACATATCGATTGATTATGACATCGAAGAAATAAACATTGCACATTGCTATAGTTAAATACAACCTATAAATTACGGAATCTGTGTTTATTGTATTCTTTATTTATTTTGAAACGTATTATTGTGCATTTAATTTCACATTTTATAGATAACTTGTTAAAATACCCATCGTAAGATCTTAGATCGATATACATAATTTGTTCGTTATCTATGCAAATAACTTTACCGTGACTGATATTGGAAATTCAAATTTTATTAATCTTACAAGATCGTTGCCTCAGGCATGAATTTTAAACTAATACTCGAAGTTTTAAATCTATCATCATAGCTACATCAGCAGGATCGCTCAGGATCATGATTTAGAAATATAATTAAAGAAAAATATTTTCTTACTAAATTGCTTCAGTGATTGATCTTAAATCTTAACTAAAAGTTTAAAACCTATCTTGCTAGAGCCTCTTTTGATTAGAAAGCATACAAAAAGTAATCGAGTGGGAGTGGGATGACAATATTCTATTCGTGTTGCATATACAGGATGACAGACAATAAATACCGACCTACTCCTCTATTCTTAGCATTTATAATTATCACACCGATTGTTTTCAGCATAGAACTGCCGATATATATTTGTACGATTTTAATCTTGAGATAATATTAACTGAATTAAACTACACCTGACCCGTGAGCCGTAGACTGATAGAAGGTCCTTTGTTCCATTGTTCCAGGGAAGTCGCTGGGTGTCCGGCACGTGCAAGCGCTAATGTTATTCCTGGCGCTGGTGTTCTGTTTCGCGATGCGGGTCAACATGAGCATGGCTATCGTCGCTATGACGGACTCCAATAATGATAACGTGAGATATTTTATTACCCTTATGCTTAGATAGATGCTTAGAATAACTTATCGTGTCAGTAGCTACATTACATTAAAATGCAACGATTACGAAGAAGACACAAATTTCATTGACATTATTTGCTAGATGTCACTAAATCAGAGTCTTAAATTGTAAAATTATTTCCTAAGTTTATATAATATTAATTTATGATTTCATAAGATAGACCTTTAAAAAAGCAAATTTTTATGTTTCGATTAATAAAGTGGTTAATGCATCTGTCTATAAATTTCTGGTTTTAAACCTTGTGTATAAAATAATGAATTATAAGACGATTTCTAAGAGTTTTTAAATTAAATTACAATGATATTACTTAAGTGAATTTTTAGTTACTCGGTGCAAACTGAGGTGATTCATAAGTTGTACTCTAGAGATTTTAGTTCGAAGCCGTCTCCAACAATTGAACACTTGTTGAAATGCAAACGTCAGTAAGAGGGTCTGCTTGCTTGAGGCTTCGAACATCTTCAGATCGCTCGTGCGTTGAATTTACTCCAAGCAATTTGCCTTAAATCTGTTGTTTGGAGAATGTGTACTGAGGTCTGCTATACAGAGGTCTTCCATTAAACCGATTGAAGCGTGGTCAAGTGCCTTTGGCTTTGTTTGAAGTCACCTTCAAATTCTGCATTTACTGAGACCTTTTCTACTCCTGGTGCGTCCTGCCGTACGATGGAACAGATTAAGAGGCTAGGAATACACGATTGTGCCGATTATATATATAGTTTAATCTCTGCAATCATTATCATCATCATCCTTTCCCAATTCTTCGTACCCACACCCTTCCTGCCAACTTCTTTAGATCGTCGGTCCATCTATCAAGGGGATATACTTAATGGTACTTAATTAGTACTTAATATCAAATTCTGCACGCGCCTCTAACTTTAAAAAAGCTATGTTCGAATAGCAATTTAATGATCATTTACGTAGAAGGAAATTATTGTAAGGAAACATATACGCCTTTAGTTCTCCATATTGTTCTCAAAGGTGTGTAAAGTTTGCTAATCTGCACTTGACCAACATGGTGGATAATGACCAGTTCGTATTAGGAGATTGTCAGATGAGACCCGAGCCTAGCTGTGGGACAATTATGCGTTATAATGGTAATGATGATAACTCGATACTATTCTTTTTTTGGAATAATCACTACTCGCGGGTATCTCTGATATTCATGGACGGTAATGATAAGTCAGTATTAGATTGCCGCCTGCTTGTATGTCAGCTAAAGAGATAAAGGAGAAAATAAAAATAAATATGGGGTACTCATTTTTTATCTTATCACGATCTTCTGATTTTATCGACCTCTCGTCTAGTATTATCAATTTCCTAACATCAAAATATATTATCAATGTATCTCAAACATTGATATCGTGAATAATGGAAATATTTCTTAAATAGATTCAAGAAAAATAATTTATGCTTTAGGAACATATATTTTGATAATCATAGTCGAATATTTAGAAGACGAGGGACTGTTAGTGGTAATCGCTCACATGGTCGGATCAAAACGTAATAGAAACGTTCAGGAAGAAGGAATATTCTTGAGAGATAGTTCTCTAGCGCTGCAAATAAAGCATGTCCAAAATATATCAAGATCAATCTTAAAGATCTATGCCAATACCCCTTTAAAAAGATATTAAATATTACCCAGTTAAGAAACAGAACTTCCTCGCTATGGGCCTAAAAGTACAGGCTCGATAAAGCAACTTAACAAAGTAATGGTAAGATGCAGTAAAAATTTGACATATATGCGTATTCATACATGTTGACAGTATTCTGGATATGTTGTTTTTCCAGCAACATCACGAGATGGCCATTACTGAACAAGATCAGTGTAATACTGTGCAGTGTGCGCAGTGTCGGATATCGGCTATTGATAATTAGTTTTGATATCAACATTGAAGTAGTAATTAATCTCTTTGTTTGCTATCAAACACTCCATTCATTCGTATCTCTAACGTAAATACCCTTGTCTTGTTGTTGTTTTCATTGCACATTAAAAAACGCCATCGATTGTCAATTCCCTGTAGTGTCTAATAAAATGGACATGTCTTTGTGCATTGGCACTTGGGTCATACTTAAGAGAGTTTGTGGGAGATTAAATATTTATGAATATAATTTTGATTTTGTTTCCTTTGTATCATTAAACATTATGAAATTGTAACTTTATTGGTACAATAGTACGTTTTGTTTATTAAATCTTTTTATCTCGGTCTCTAGTGGACAGCGTGAAACTAATCTACTTGAGTAAATCAATAGGAGTGATAAAACAAAGGTACTCCACTACATTGACGTAATCCAGTAAACTCGTAGTGATTTACTTCACGATCTGATAAAATAGATTAACGATAACATTTTAAACACGAAATCTGAGACATCTAATATCTTAGATCTAAATTCTGATCAAAAAATTGAAAATCACATTTTAACAGAATTAATTTCAATGCGATTAAATATTGTTGATATTTGAATAAACCAATTTTTAGAGTCAGGCTAAGAAATAAAACTATTTTGATAATAACAACTTTAAATGTTTTAATGACGATTAGAAAACAAATTATTTGTATTTTACACTATTAAACGTCACAACCATCTTTTATAATTATATAAATATCCATCTGTGAACCTTAATAACAGCCATGTCGATAGACTTGAATAACCAACTGCTAGTATCACAATTATTCACAAATTCAATGACTGACGTTTAACGAAATAAAACAGTTTAAGCATAATTTGTATAACATCAATAGATACCAGGTAATCAATACAACAAAAGGTAACACAATGTATTATTAGTTACTTGTATACAACATTTTCCAAAAACATGATTTTATTATCAAAGCCAACACTACAGAAATACAAAACCTTGTAGATGTCCTTTTCACCGCCGCAGCAGGAATAAAATTAAATTTTTATAGTTCAACATATCCAAATGTATTGTTTCGAGAAGGTCCTTGAACTCATAACTAAACGAGATATCAACCTGTTTCGGAATTTACAGATACCTTTTACTCACGAACTGGCACACAACTAATCGTAATATGTAACTTATTAGTATTTTTGTTTAGGGTTTTGGTCAGCGCACTATTTATTTATTTATTTATACTATCGATAATACTACCTCTATTTACTTATCTCCTTAATTTAAAGATTGCACTAAGATAAGTTTCTAATAACATGAAATACCGTTCTATCCAGAAATATAGTAGGAACTGAAAATATACTAGAATTATCCAAAAAAGTTTTGTGACTCAGTTAATGTAGTCTCTCGATACTTAAGAAATTCGGTCATACCTAGGTACACATTATTTGCTTAGTTCCAAACAGTAAATAATTCGATAAAATTAGTACAGTGCTTAAATTAATGTTGTAATAGGATGTTTCGTTTAGTCCAAAAGTCTATCCCAAAAAGAACGTATTAATGCAATAATTATATGAATATTATTAATGATAACAACAACACCACAAGTTTTGCGAGCAGTTTGTTTATATGGTGAATAGCCATTTGCCACAGAAATCATTAGTATCGAATATACTTAAAACAACACGGTTAAAGAATCTAGTTACCATTGTTATTTTTTCCAAAAATATTAATTTCCTTTTTATTGTATTTACAGTCCTTCGATTGGAGCATACAAATCCAGAGTGTGGTGCTCTCTTCGTTCTTTTGGGGCTACATAGTACTGCAGATCCCAGGCGGAGAACTGGCTGGAAGGTTCGGCGGCATGATCCTCATCACGCTGTGTGTCGGGATCAACTCCGTGGTGTCTCTGCTCATTCCTCTCGGAGCGCATTATGTAAGTAAAGTCGAATATTAATCAATGTCTCGCCGAAATACCCTTTGATGTTCATATACAAAGACTGAAAATCTTTCAACATCAACTTTATAAATTCGAAAGTGTGTTTCTTTGTTCGTCCTTCTTTCACGGCTCAACGGACCATCGTTATGGCTTAATTTTTGGTGTGAAAATAGTTCGGAGAAAGAAGAGTACCACAGGCTACTTTCTACCACGATAACATCTTACTTGTGTGGAAAGATCTATTACGATGTATATTTCAGTAAAATTAAAGAAAGTATTTAATAAAAAGCGTAACATCTGGTAAATATATATAACAAGAATATAAATTCCTACCGTCATCGTAAATGATTCAATTGATGGATATTAAAATAAAAATTTCAGGAATTGACATTTCAAAACTTATATCCAAATCAGGAATATTCGTGAAACTACTCTAAATTTCAGGAGAGAGAGGATTTTGAATATGCTACATACGCGATCATTTAAATTATTATTAATTAAAAATATTATCAATTATTTTATTCCAGGGAAGCTGGCAAGTGCTGTGTGCGTGCCGCGTCGTCCAGGGGCTATCACAAGGGTTTCTGTTCCCGTCCGTGCACAACCTCATTGGTAACTGGGTTCCCTTAGAAGAAAAGAGCAGACTAGGCACTCTGATATACGCTGGTAAGCAAAATATTGTCTTCACAATCTCAAATGAAAAAACCGGAGCTCGGTCTTGCCTTTGACTCATAATTGAGAAGATGAAGTTGTTTTATGGTATGTTTTCATTGACTTTTATTTGACTGTATTATACTGCTAGCCTTATCGGTAGCGATCATACTTGCGAAGATACAAGAGGTCGATTCCCGTCTGGGGCAATCATTAATGCGACAGACAAATTTTTTGTCTATTCTCATTTAAGGAGTATAAACGTGTAAGCATTTATTATTGAATTGATATTAATAGTAATGTTTTTATTACTCGTAATATGGATTATTATATTTTTGATAATAAATTGATGATATATTTGCTACTATAACAATATGCTTTAATATTGTTGTAAATAAAGAATCGATCTCTTGATAAATGCACTTCGTTTAACGCCGTTTAACTTTAATCTGAGATACGTATTAATATTTTATTGTCACTTTCTTCGATGAATGGTTAGATTGCAAGATTTGACGCAAACATATTAATAGTAGCCGTTTCCACCCGCTTCACGTGGCGTAAAATACACACAAATAAAAAAAAACACTGTTCAGCTATCTTCGTCACTGGCACGTATCACGCACACACATACATATATATACGCATAAAGAAATACGTAATTAACGATTTGAAAAACATTTCAATAAGATACGGTAGGGTTTACCGATAATATATATGGCCTATCATTTGCGGCGTTACAAGTTCTTCTTATGTACCAATTTTCCTCAAAATTGGTCAAGTCTTTCTTGAGTTATAAGAAGACATACAGACAGACAGATAAACATGTTAAAAAATAGTGTAACGTGAATCAGTGCATCATAAAATGACAACAAAATTAGGCGAAAAACTAAATTTAGATTTAGATTGATATATAAGTATAGATATAGATAGACTAACAATTCAACAAACGTTATAAGTAAAATAAAATATTTTAATAATTTTAGTATGCTATTGCGATGGAGGAAAACTGCGTGAGATTCGTTGAATTAGCCAAGCAGTAGTTGGCCAACGCGGTGGACTATTGCAATAACCTCTCACATTTACAGAGAGATCCCCGAACATTATCATTGACAAAATATTAAAAAATTGGCCACAGTCACATGTTTAAAATTTTATTGTCGAATACAATCGTAAAATAAAATTTATTGCCTATTCATCCGATTAAGGCTTCCTATTCCATCGAAATACATTATTTATGGGCACTGATAGTGTGTAGTTTCGCGTATAAATTGTTGAGTTTGCGATTTGTATAACAGCTCTGTACATAATCGATGCAAAAATGATGCGATTCAATGAAAAGAAAAATGGAACCATTTTGTTTTCCAATTTGTGAATGTTTAGGTTTGTAAGGTTTTAGGCAGATATCATATTAGTTATCTCCACCTGAGAGAACGAGTACGTTAGTTAGATACTAAGTCCTGTCAGTATTAGATATTAATAAGTATTATTAATAGGAAAGTTAGGAAGAATTATTAATCGTTAATATTTTTCTCACACGAATTTAGACACGGATAGGTTGCTACCCCTGAGGACAGAAAATCGCGTCTTGTTTAAGTGTAATCGGCAGTATAGAGCACCCTTCACATTCCTGGCGAACCGTACATAGGTACTACCACGTACAATGACAACGGTTTACACACAGACTACCAACCTAAAGAAGCATTGATGTAATATTTTTAATATTATAGACTATTGAGTTAAATCGTAAAATAAATACGCAACAATAAATCACTTTAAAACTTTTCAGTCACAAAGAGAAACGTGACAATCAAGACGTCTTCAAAAACCTTTCACAGCAACTGAGCCATCGCGACAACATATTAGCGGGAATAAAAGCCATTGTATAAAGTACACTTGAAAGCGTCTTGCCGCGTTAACGCCATGATAGAAATCATGTTTATTGACACAAAATCTGATTTGGTATTTTATAAATGAATGTCTGTTTAGCGTTTTCGTGGGTTTTGTTTATCGCAACACTGATTATTGGAACGTTCCAACCATTACGCATGGCTACGAGTACATTTAGATGAATTTGGACTAAGTGGAAATTTGGTGGAGAAAATAATTTACCTAACATAGAAAAGAAATTCCTCTTTTTTTCTCTATTGTAAGGTTGCAGTAAAACTTCATCTTAACGTAGTATATGCAAAAATAAATGGCAAGAACTATTGTGATCGAAAATTGACAAAACTCCCCAATGCACTCATTGTCGCCTTATTCAATAGACCAATTAGACCGACACAAGCACCGGGTTAGAGGTGATTCACCGATAATTAATTTGTTTGTATATTAGTAAATTGGTTAATCTCTCAATGACATAATAAGACACCATATTAGTTGCATTCCATTAAAAAATATTTTTATGATACAATATATAGAATAAAGGTTTTTTGTGCTGTAAATCATGTTTTTCCGAGAATTGTTTACTAATATTAGATATTTTTTTTATATTAGGATGCCAACTCGGCACAGCACTCCAGCTGATGGTATCTGGATACATCGCCGACTCGTGGGGCTGGCAAGGGATCTTTTATTCCAATGGAATTGTGGGCTGTATTTGGACTGCTGCTTACATCTTCCTGGGCTCAAATTCACCTGAAAGTTCGAAAAGAATTAGCCCAGAAGAGCGTAATTATATCCAATCTTCATTGGGCCATGTTGGGGGAAAGAAGGTAAGGTTTGCTTTTGTACGGGAATTGATTAATTTTACAGAAACATATAAAAAGTCAGAAGCGGAAGTGAATGCAATACAAAAATGGTTGGAAATTAGCCCCTGGTAAAACTTATTAGCAATAAGCACCAAAGGACCAAAGGAGAATCCGTCAACGTATTGAATCATTTTCAACAACGTAACTGACTGCTTTAAATTAATCCAGATTTAGTTTTACTTTTGTTGAGACTTTTATGATCCATATTTTTTTTATGATAATATATTATGGACTTTCTATTAGTTAGGTCAAAACATACTATAATTGCTTTTCCATCTCAGAATAGAGGAGTAAAATACTGAATTGAAATGGTAATTATAGCACGAAAGCGGGGATCAAAATATTTCCAAAAGAAAGAAAAACTGCGGGTACAAATACGCAAGATTAATTATTGTGTTCTATCACTCGCTACGGACAACGAAAAGTCTAAAGACACCAAAGGAACAAATCTACTTACAAAAATATGTTCTTATCCTATAAAAGTTCGCTCAAAATTAAATCTGCTCGGAATTATTCGACGCACATTTTCATTCAAACGCCGTAAATGTCTCAAGGGTCCACAGGGAGTAATAGAAGATTTTTCTGTGAAGATATTTGTGTTCTTATGCTGTAGTGTGGTAAATAAAAATTCTGCCTGTAAAAAGTAAGATCTATAAAAATTTACTAAATGACCACAATTAATTCGTGTAACTGATAAATCTTAAATCATTTTATTTACAGAAGCTACGAACACCTTGGAAGGCGATATGGACGTCCCTGTCGTTCATTTCATTGATAGTGGTACACTGTGGCCAGAACTGGGGCTTCTGGACTCTGATGACAGAGATGCCATCCTACATGAGCCAAGTACTCGGCGTAAATATCAAAGCGGTAAGTATTTTGTCAGTATTCACCTTTGGTCGATGGTTTCCACCATTCATAAATCACCAATCTAGCAACGTACATTAATACAATAGAAACTGTAGAAATGTGCTGTCGTATTAAATTAAAATTGTACTCCTATGTATATACAATATCTGTTCCTTCTGTATTCATTTATGAAGCACTTGCACTTCCGTTCGTTGTCTCATTTTTAAACAGACCCATTCCCTAAGGTAGTCTGGAAGAAATTGTTCCTTCAGCAATAAAACCGCATGTTTTACCATTTTATCCACAGACATGTATTTCATTACTTTATATTGGTGTACTATTAAGTTTCGATGTTGTTGTTGTAAAAAACAATTAAACAAGTTCATCAGTATAGGTTTGAAATCAGTTATGAATTAATATTTTCTTATAGATTTTAAACATGTAATTCTTCAAAGTTAAGCCGAAGATTTCTTTAAATTTAAGACCCCTGTTTATTAGTGAGACGTATATTAAAAATGCTTATTAAAATTTTCAGAACGGAGTTATGTCAGCACTTCCATACTTAGCAATGTACCTCATCAGCTTTCCCTTGGGTTTTGCATCAGATTACATCTTGAAGAAGCAATGGCTCAGTATCTCGGCATGCAGAAAATTGTCAAATTCTATTGGTAAATAAAAGTTTAAACACAGTTAAGTAGCTATTGTAAGAATTACCTTTCGTCATTGAAACACTCCTAGCCCGATTCAATCTTAAATCTTTTAAGTTGTCGTCAGTTGTAACATCATACAAAGGATCAAAGACCTAAACTTGGAGAACGGATTTATGCTTCAGAGGAATTATTATGATGTGTATTTTAGTTGTTACCATCGGATTTTGCCGGATAGTTTTTGAATGGCATAGGTATTGTAATTTATTTAAAAATCATTGTCGTGAGTCGCCATAAGCACAACTTTCGCAGTTTTGAGTAGGATACTTCTAATATTATAGAATACTTTTAAACAATAATTTTCTGATGTTGACTTAGATTTGAAAGTCTTATAATAAGATTTATAAGGTGGTTGGACCCATATACGGTTCCCCTGAGGATATCCACCCTCAACACCGATTCATATATTTTTCTTGTGTAATCATTGCCTTATAGCAATTTTGTACCGGTCTTAGTTTTCTGGTTACACTTGTACAAGCGGCGATCATCTGTGCTCGCACGTGACCAACTTAGAGTGCGACAAAGATTAGCAACTGGAAAATAAACTTAGTTATTTCATGTATTTCCAGGACACTTCGGTCCAGCCATAGCGTTGGTCGGTCTCTCATACGCTCCAGCTGGAAATGTCGCTCTGGCTGTCGGCCTTCTCACAATTGTCGTTGCTCTCAACGCTGGACACTACACGGGATATCTGGTAGCTATTCTATAATTATGAAATCTGTACAAATTGGACAGTATCTTGAGTAATTTACAAATCCTCTATGTCGTGAAAAACCATAAATCTTCGCTGCTGAATTCGGGTCCCCTCTTAAAATATGAAAAGTAAAAGTCATCCACATTTAAAACCCAATTACGGTCCCATTTAGGTGCCTGATGATCTCAGTTGATTAGGTCAAACTTATTTTTTATTCTTGAAATGAAGTGTTTCTTTACCGTATAATTGTAAAAAAAAACGCTTACACACTCATATCCTCGCAGTAGGATATACTTGTGTCGCAGGCGGCATGGACAATAAAAAATAATACGTCACTGAGACCCATGAACCGAGAACAAATATTTATCTGTCACATAAATATCTACCCCGGCCGGGAATCAAATCTGGGACCCCGCCCTTCGCAGGCAATGTCACTACCAACTAGGCTACAGGGACGTTACTTTACTTTAAAATCATTAAAATTTTACTAATAATAAACATTTTAGGTATTAAGTATTATCCTTCTTATATTTTATTTCTCTGACATTTGATTTGAATATTCTTCTGTTTATCATATTGATATGGTGTGTTTCAGTTAGTGCATATCGACATGGCTCCTAACTTCGCCGGTACCCTGATGGGCATCACCAACTGCATCGCCAATATCATATCCATCATCGCACCGCTGGCAGCTGGGGCTATCCTTAACGACGAGGTCAGGAGTTATCACTGTTTCTATCAATATTTTATATATTAGTAAATTAAAACCTTACATATTAAACATAGAACACAAATGATATATTAACAATACAATGAAAGAAGCAGAATCAATAAAGGATTTGTTTGAGATTTAGATACAATTAAAGTTAATGAAAATATTTTTTACATGCGATAAATTAATGCTGCACGACACTTTCCGAGTGTTCACTCTGCTCCCGAAGACTCCTGCGGGTGGAGTGGGTGCAAATACTGACGCGGGCAGGATATTTGAGCCATATGTGGCGTGTATAACGAAAGTAAAGGCGAATCACTTCTTTCGTATCCGGCAGATATTTACAATGTCGGGATGGATACTTGTCGTGTTTCAAATGTCCGATACAAGAACGTGGATGAGAGAATTACGTGTACAATTCCTGCGTCTGTGCTCGAGGTTTTTCTGATAGGTTCTAACGAAGTGTTGATCACCGAAGAGCCACTTAGCACGCCTCTCTGTCGTATATAAAAGAGATAAAGTAAAATTTCGTGGCACCAGCCCAAATGCTACTATAGTACTCTACACAGGGTTGAAAATATATTTCAGTTCATTTTTCAACTTCGCACAATTATGTATTCTAATTGACCTACAGAATGTTCTACACATGAACTCCACAAATTCTACTTTTATAGCGATATTACCCTTATTCCAAATTTAACTTAAATCCCATTTCTGACCTCACGCTGTACACAACTGTTAAATTATATTTGTTCTCGTTCCAGAGCTGCATATTATTTATGAAATTAAATATTTTCCTTCGCTTTTATTAAGGCAGTATAAAACTGGGAAGGCCTTAATTAATTTACAAATGAAACGAGCTTTTGCTTGCACTTTATATCCTTATTAAACGTAGAAAAACAGGCAGTGCGGCGGCACCGTAAGCCATTTAAATTATATAGTGTTTATCTTGTAAGTAAAACACAGCGTCGTACTGTACGTGGTAGCGTTAATAAATATTTCTTTGGGTATAATAACGCTATAAGTTTATGAAGGTAAGAGTTTGCTGCATAAACTGTGTTGTTTACTGCGAATTGTATTTTCCCGTTTGCCCTGTGATTTAAATTCTAATATTCTGCAGTCAGCGCGGCCTGGCTCTGCTGGTACTGTTTATGTACAATTTTTACGTTTATCATGTACCTGGAATTACATTTTAGTCTATTAGATACACTCACTGTATTATTTTTTCACTATGTAACAGTATTTTCATATAAATGTATTAAAAAAGAGCAAAATAGACGCGTTTAAGTATTGTAGAATGTCTACTAATTTCTGTCATGAAATATGTTTTGGAACATGTAATGACAAATTTTCTTAATTCATT